>CM052221.1:22412951-22442271 GCA_028454225.1 Lasioglossum leucozonium | reverse complement strand
TTTTTCAAGATCGTTTTTTATATATATATGCGGCATATATAAATATGTATACACAGAATACGCGTGTACAGTAGGTACGACGGAAACCTAATTTATTATCATTGTTCTTATTTAATGAGACGGGGACGTCGTTGCAATCCCCCCGGCAGCCAACAATCTGTATTCGCTACCATGTGTACTTTGTACGATCAATTGTTATGTAAATGCGGAACGCGTGTAACGTATTCATTATTATTATTATTATTATTATTATTATTATTATGTTTATAAATATCGAGCGAGGCAACCGAAGCAGAAACCCGAAGAGTTTCGTTTCGTTCTTTTTTGCGTTCCCTGCGAATGTTTTGGTTGGCTCCGACACGAGTGGAGAGAAAATTGGAAGGCGCAAAAAAATGGGAGAGAGAGAGAGAGAGAGAGTGGGTGTTCGTTTCCCTGATTGGAACGCGTATACGAGTCGCGAAAATTTCTTATTTATTGTTGGGTTTCCGAATCCGGGAGAACGGGGGTTAGGCGTTCCTCCCCACAAACAGTCTCGCTAATTTTAGCTGCGATTTAGCGATATAGGCAAGAAAACAGAGAACAGAACGAAAGGATAAAAAAAAAATAATTAAATCGCATAGGCACTAGAGTACCTCGAAAGATAACAAGTAGCACTCTTTTGAAAGTTAGCTTGCACGGGCGTTCTCCTTTTCCATCGTGCCGCGTCGCAATCTGACCGTGAGATGATACGAGGGGGGGCCGGGTGAATCGAAGGGTGAACAAGGCGGGAAATAAAAAGGGGTTGCTAAAGATCGATCGTCTAAGGGAGGGGGGGGGGGACGGAAGATGGGAAAAAAGCCGGTGAATCGTTAACGTGATCGTAAAGAGCACGTGAAATCGGCCCGATCGATGGGGAGAACACCAGCTCGCAGAACAGGGTAACTAGCTCTAACATCTATCTCTTACATCACTTAAGAAAGAACAAGAAACTAAAACGACAAAAAAAATCGAAGAAGAAAAAGAAGAAGAAGAATAAGAAGGATAAGATGAAGGGAGAAGTCTATCACACTCGTTCACCTTATGGTATCACAGGTTCACTCTAATCACGAATGTCGGCCAAGGCTAACTCGAGACACTATCACACCTTCGTACTAATAAACGATTTACTATTCAATTTCACAGGAACGGCTACCTCATTTCATCCCCTATTCCCGCTCACCATCTCCATGCTCAACGGGGTAGTTCTCGCGGGGTTTAGTGCCCGGTTTTGTGGGATCGTTGATCTGCTTTTTAATCAGGGCTCTTTCAGCGATTCAACCGGAAAATTGAAGCGAATTTAACGGCTCTTCTTCAGAAACCGTTTCCCATTTTCACCCTTTCAAGAAAAACTGTATATTATTGTTCCTATCAGAAAGATGGAAATATTTTCGGAAATTCGCGATTTCTTTTTTCGCTTAACACTCGTATGAACTCAATATTTCAGATTGAACATTTTTCAAAAATCATAGAGCTTCGCTCAGATGTTTCTTTTTTTAGGTACATTGGAAACATTCATTTTAAAAATACGCGAACATAGAAACAAGTCATAAAACATTAACGCAGTCGAGATGCGTATAGCGTCCGAAGCTTTAGTAAATTACTTCGTCACGTGGAAAAAAATCACGGTTAAGCCTCGAAAGCGTGCCGAGCAGGATTTCGAAAATAAGGAAACGTCGATCGGCTGTTGTTTAAATATTCATTAGCCGGCCGGGCCAAAGCGAGCGTGAATAATCTGTGAAAACGGGGAATAACGGGTTCGCGGGTCCAATTCCGCGCGCATGTTTTCCATTAGCCACCGCGCATCGGTTGGCACGAATGCAAATTTCATTGGAAAATCGTTTGTCACAGGAATAAACATTTCATCGTTGCGAATGCGTTTACCAGGAGCCGGGGCGAGCAGCTGTCCAGCGAAAGTTTCGATCGAAATTGCACGGTTAGTTGTCGAGAGCCAAGAGTGTCGAATTTCCACCGTGTAGGGAGAAGAAAACACGTAGAATCAAATTATGCGTCGCGAGAGTGTCCTTGGATCGCGGCGGACCCGAGCCATCGATCATAATAATCGAGGCAGAATACGTCGGATGCAACGGAATCGCAGGAAACTCGGAAAGAGACGCCGGAGTAGCTGTAGAGGGGACAGCAAAACTAATTAGTTGCAGGCACTAGCTAACCGAGAGTAGTCGGGAGAGCGTAATTGATAATCGAATCAGCCGCTTCCCTCGTTGTTTCCGCTAATTTTTCGGAAGCCTTCCCCCGCGCGCCCAGATGAAAACGATAACTTGGCTCCCCGGGACAGAGCTCGGCTCGGCGCGGCGCTGTAAATTTTCATTACGACTCGGGGTCGTCGACTTCGGGACGACGTTATTAATTAAGGTAAGACGGAAAGAAATTAATTATCGTTCCTTAAGATAACGCGAACCGGTGGGAAAGCCTCGGCGCGGAAACGAATGGCCCGGCCCGGCACGACGCGGCGCGGTGCGGCGAGAGAAGGTGCGAGAAACGGCCAGCTGGATGCAAACAAGAACCGCATGACCGAGCAGCCCCCGCGATGATCAATATTAATGAAAATCAGACGCAACCGGTGAGCTAGACGAGCAGCACCATAAAAAGCTTTCGCCGCCACCGTCCGCACAACAGCCCTCGTCGCTCGCGTGTTCTTTCCGCGTTCGGATTAACCGTAACCCGGCGATATTTCGGCTTAAATGAAATTTTCGCGAACGACACCGGGCCGGTATTGTTCGGCACTAAGTTGCCGTTTAATTAAACAGTTTGTAGTTCCTTGCGAGATGTTTCTATTTAAATTAAACGCCCCCTCCACCCACTCCGGACCCAACTTTCGTGAGTTTGATGCCGTATAAACAGCGTGCGCGCCGCCTCCGTTTCCCAGGACCACCGCCGTCGGAATTTTACCTTCCTTAATCGAAATCTACCCCTCGGAACGACAGATTTTCTACCCTCTCGTTCTACCCGGTAAGTAGATTACCGTCGTTGCTGCCAGCTTCGTGCGTCTTTAACGAGCCGGAGATCACGAAGAATTCGAGCCGCTGTATTATATCACCCCTCACGACAAGTAAGTGGAAATAATTTCATTGGGGGCGGGAAAGAAAGGAGCAGCTGAAGTTGCGACAACTGCCGGGGCCTGTCGCCCGTAAGAAATTAGCGGACACCGGTGTGGGCGAATATCTTCGAAAAGGGGCGGTACTCGCAAAAAAAGTTATTCGCGGCGCCCCAGTTGAGCCGGGAGAAAATTAAAAGATTGCTCACTGAACCTTGCACCCTTCTGCGAATCCTCATTTCTATACGAACGAAGAATTTTACCACCTTCCGTGAATGAAAATAATTTTGCACGCTGCAGCACAATTACGTATAGAAAATCCTATCGATAGACTTCCTGTGGATACAGCGTCTAGACTGTCTCGTCGCGTCCCAAACTATTTTCGGTTCCACATTAACAGCTTTCGGAAACAGGCAAAAGCGCTACTAGATGAAACGTCGTGGGGTCTAAAACCGAGACGTCAAAGAGGGAAAGACAGCCGCACTTCAAAAAAAAAATTCAGAACGTGTCACAACGACGGACGCTGCAACCGAGTTTATCACAGACGGGATCGATACTCTTTTCAAGGGCATCGCCACCCCTTCGCAAGCCTCTGTCAGTCGGCCTAGATTAGCAAAATGAAAGAAGAAAGAGGAGAATATAGGTCGGTGGTTAAGAATTTTATCATCGGCGCACTATGGTCCCAAATCGCGAAGCGCAATTAAGGTTTAAAAAGTGAGAAGCAGACAATCGGAACATCGAACATCAGTTCTTCCTTACTTTTCAATCGTTATCTTGATCTCTACGTTCGGCACACTTCAAAGAATGTATCACCTCTGCCGGAACTGTCGCTCGGCAGACCCGACGACACGACAGTTACGGAAATACTACTTTGTTCATCGCAATGCGGCGGCGGTCAGGAATTTCGGTCGAAGATCCACCTTCGGAGTGACGTCGCGTGCACTCCCGGAACAAAGGTGGGACAGGTTTTGTCCACGGGGTGTGCTCTTCTCGTCTGCGTCCGAGGGCTCCCTGGAGTAGTGATTATCGCGGGAAAACGTACGAAAGCTTCATTACACCGGCGGTTACATTATGTACGGCACTTGAAACAGCCGGAACGAGCACAGTGGGCCGCAAGGCGGACGGTAACGCGTCTGGCCGCGGCGTCACCTTCCTTTTCAGCTCGGGTCTCCTTAGAACGCGAGAAAGCCTCGGCGGTTCTGAAGGGTCTTTCGTCCATTGCGCAATTAGCGTCGCCGTTGGCATTTTTTTTTATTTTTGTCTTCTTCGTGTTCCTCTCTTTCTCTGTCCAGCAGCATCGACGTCCGTGTCCGCGTTCTGCGCGCGAATTCAGCGCGTGTACACACCAGCGCGAGGAGACACGCGCGCGTTAATTGCGGGCCAACCCCTTCGCGAACAAGCTCTAATCTTCCGAGCCGGCGGAGGCGAAACCAGCGAAAACACAAAAAGAACTAGGGCACCGGTGCTGGGACCGACGCTCTCAAAAATGTAGAAGCTTTGCATACGAAAAAGTTGTCCCGTTGCAGCATGCCGCTGCGCTGCTCGGCGTCGGCACTCCGATCCGCGGCACCGGGAAATGGGGCTTCCGGCCCTGAAAGCACTACAAGATACGTTTGAATCCTGAGATTTCTCTCTTTCATCCTTATCTTTGCTCTTTATCGAAGAGCATCCTGATTGTAACGACCCGACGCGAGTCACCCAGATCTTTTTGCGAACGGTTTTCTGGGACACGCTCTCTCGGATTCTGACTGTCAAACGCCTTTTCACGGGACGGCCGAATTGGGACCGTCGTCTCTGTCTTTGATGGTATGAGAAATGGTTGGAACAGAGCTGAGAGGGGTTGCCTACCGTCGTAATGTATGAGCCTCGTGACAAAGATTTCGAAAGAATATTCTCCTTTCGAATTGAATTTGAACCGATTCGCAAAATGTAGTCTTAAGATTATTTAGAAATAGTAGAAATATTTTTCCATATTACCGTTTCTAATGATTTAGTCGAAAATTTCTGAGTTCACGGTCACGTGACTGTCACCGCGTAGTACATCATCGAATTCTTCTCGGCGTCTGCTATAACACAAAAATGCGCAGTCATTTAAAAGAACTGAGGTGACTGTGACTTTTTATAAAAAATAATAAAATTCAAGAAATTTTTTCATACAAGTTTCTAGACGTGGAGAAGAAAGAAGAAGAAACGAGAACAGCTAAGGATTTGAAAAGTATAGACGTTGTGTAGAAGTGGGTGACGCAGCAAGGAGGCCGGTGTAAGAACAGGAAAGGTGGAAAATAGGTAAAATGAAACTGAAGAGAGGACGAGAGAGAGAGAGAGAGAGAGAGAGAGAGACAGGGAGCCCGAACGCGGAGCTCGAAGGGAGACTTCGATGAAACGCGACGCGAGCACGGTTTAATCCCAGGCTTTAGGTACGTTTTAAATTTCAATTACAGAGGATACGGGGGCGCGAGCCGCGCGTCGGCTGCAGCGTGTAAATATGCGACTCGATTGTCCGGTCAGTCAATAAAATGCTGCGTTCTGAATATACATCCCAGGAATCGAGCCGGTGTCAGGCCGCGAATGGGGTTGCGGGACAGAGAGAGAGAGAGAGACAGAGGGTGGGGTGAAAAGGACGAGGGAGGGTAGGGGGAGAAGCGTCGCTAATAATTAAATGCCAGCCGGATTGGTCGGAACGTTGTTTTAATCCTGTCATTACCCACAATGACGCGATAGTACCGCGTGCCGCGGTCATTCATTGAGGCGAGTCAATTACGGGAGAGCATTATCGAGTTCCGAAGGGTGTAAAACGGGGAATAATGATATTTTGATCGCGGCTACCCTCTCTCGACGTTTTTCGATCGCGTTTCACCGTTGCAAAACCCTTTGTCAAAGTGACGAAGCAACAGAGGACCGTGTGCATAGCACACGGCCGCGCGTCCGCTGATTCATGCCGGACGACAAGTGTCCGCCCGCAATCCCGCCGAATTGGACCACTATTTCCTGCAGGAATAAAGAATGACCTCGCCCCTTCCTCCACTCGCGAATCATTCATTCGGCAAATTTAGATAGCCGCGAAATTCACATTTAACCGGCGGGCTGGACGCGTGAAATTTTTATGTTTACAGCAAAATTGATTTCCGAGAAAAATTAGACTCTCGCTTGATTGAGGATTCTGCGACACCTCGGGAATCTACTGTTATTTACGAATTTGTCACGAAGAGGCTGTTCGCAGTGGAGAACAAAAATATTTTCGGATGTAAGAGAGACGGTCTTCGCGTGTAATAACATATTTTTTTAGCTTCAGCTTTCTCAGTTTTTATCAAGAACTGCATGAATTTTCCTTACACTCTCATGTTTCCTTTCGTACCCGGCCATTTCACCGGCCGTGGTAGGTTCGGTATTGAAGTATTAATGGAAGCAAATAAATGTTCGAAAGAAAGAAACGTAAGAGCGATATTCCGCTCCGGACAAAAACGACCCAGGTCGCTCACGACGGTTTAATGTTCGCTCGGTCCACCTGCGAAATTATCGCTTGCTACTTTTCGAGCTGCTGTCTGAGCGATTCGTTTCCGAATCGCGATGTGGCAGGTGAAGGCCCGGCGTATCATCTTGTGCATCATTCGAACGAACGGAGCATCGATTGCAGCCCGGTTCTTCTAAATTATTAAAAAGAGTCGTCGGGGAGACACGAAAAAGGGACGCGCGACGACCGGCCACGGAATATAAAACAAGCCAGTGGACGTGTGTGGTGTCCAGTCGACCCTGCATAAATTTTCGTCAGACCAATTTCTTCCGACTGCTCCCTACCGAGAGGACAGAATTTTTGTTGGGATGCATCGTTTCGTGACTTTTTCTTCCTCTCGTCGTTTTCACGCTCGAGAAATTAAGAATAAAATGTCATAACTGGGGAAAGCAAAACAGCGTAGTAGGAATTGTCTTTCGTCGGGAGGAGCCCTTTATCGAACAACAGTTTACTTTTATAAATTTTTTTTTAACAGAATTTTTATGATTAGTTGAAATAAAAGCACCATGCGATAGATAGTTAGAAATATTTCTAGAAAAAAATGCCTGCAGAAGGCTAATAAGATAAAGTTCGAATGGGTTCAAACGTCCAATTTTGTCTCACAGCCTGGGTAAAACCGTTTACAGTACCGAATACTGCTTCCGGAATTTGTAGCAATGAAATTTATCCAATTTCTCTGTCTGAACTAGCTTTCCCCATAGTCTCGTTGTCCCGTTGTTGCCGTGTTGTAATTGTTTTTTAATTACAATGCTTTTTGTTGCAGTCGGAAAATAAGGTCAGATAAAAATATTCTAAAACGAACGAGAGAGCGCTGTGAGGTGACGTTTAAAAAACTGTTCTGCTTTCGAAAGATTACTGAAAGGAATCACGAAATAGCCTGGGTCTTCCAAAAATTGAAAATTGAAACCACGAACTTTCTAACAGATAATTTAATCATTTTAAAAAATTGGATCCCGTCACTTTCACGTATCGCGTGAACCTTGTGTTAAAATTCAGCGAGAAAGACCTTTCCGGCAGGATTCACCAAAACCCAGTAAGATCGAGTAAAGAGTAAATAAATCTACTGAAGCGTCGAGGAATATACTCCCGGAGCGTTTCGAACAGCACTCGGTGAACTCGAAGCAGGCAGAATTATCGTCGATCAAGAAGCTATCAGGCATTGAATTTTCATATTGAACGACGGGGGTTAAAAATGATGAGTGTCGAGTCGCCCACGCGTAAACGCGCCGCGTCGGTATTCGAGAGACGACGATAAGAATGCAAATTTCGATCGTCGAAAGCGGCGGTGTCTTTGATTATTCTAGATTTTCGCTCGAACAAGGCGTCCTCGGTCTCTTTGTAATTTATGCAGGGTGCGACGAAGGGATCGACTTCGGAGCGCGCGAAGTTTCGTGCCGCGCGCGGCGACACCCCTCCTCGGTTGTTGGTTGAAGTAGGCGGGTAGTTTTAGACAGGCAATACGCACCCTACAGTGTCAGACATCTTTACCAGACGGAGATCTCCCTCCTTAAGTCGGGACACGCGTTATTGCACCCCGGGATGGGGCATCTTTCAGCGTTCTCCTCCTTCTCGGCTGGCTGGCCTCTTGCTCTTAGCTTCTCTTTCGCCGCGGGGCCTTCAACCGCACACACGTACTTCCCCGGTCTCTCCGAGGGCTCCTGCAGGGAACAGGCTTCATTACGCTCCCATAAATCATGACCAATGCACGTTATACGCATCGGCCCACCGGTAGGCATCGCCCCGTTATTAATTACCAACGCGCGATGCCAATAAAAACGAGAAGCTCGCTTGGAAGATGTACTGCAAGGATCGCTGCGGGTGAACTCGCAGAGGCGAACGATCGCGGGGGACGTTTCTGATATACAGGACGCCCGGGGACCCTTGCTATTGGCATGGTTTTCGGCAAGGATCGATCAGCGTTTAGATAAAAGCATTATTCAGGACCGTCGACCGAGTCTTGCTTCGTTATTCTAACGAACGCAAACATATCTTTGAAGATACGTGCTTTAAAAGAAATACAAAAGCATCGATTTTTGCAAGGTCCTAACCCAGACCCCTTAACGAGAGGATACCGTGTGCCAGAGCGTGTTCCGTCCTTGTCGAAATGACGAGACCTCGTGCTTGTCGTTAAGAAACGAGAGGTTCGGGTCCGGCAAGAAAATGTACATCCTTGAAAAAGCAGAATGGACGTCCTCTCCCCCCTCGCATCGGTCCGAAGAAGAGGAGCTCGATAAAAAAGTCATTTTCCGCGAGTTCCGACTCGCAAAGATACTTTTTACCGGAGTTGTCCCGCAATTTCGCCGGGACACCGGCCCGCCCGGTAATGGACCGTATGCGTCATACTTACCGCGCATGAAATAACAATTAAGCGCATTAATTAACAATAAACGAGGATTTCGACGTGCCCGAGAACAGGGACGCGGGGAGCGCGGCTTACGGTCGCGCGGGCCGAGCTCCGTGAAAGAAACGACACGGCCGCGATTCGCCACGAAAAGACTTTTAATACCATTTCAGACAGGGCATCGAGGCAATGACTTTTATCGCGACGCTACACGGAGCCCGCGCTCGGCGCACCCCTAATTGCGCGCGACTTGCTTTTATTCGTACGTTTTTATCCCGCGGCGGCTAGCCGTTCTCCTCGTTCCTTTCCTGCTCCCGGCTTCTAACGCGAAATTATTATTCTTGCTTCTTTAAACTTTCATAGGCCAACTACGGACGCGGCCAGATTTTCCGCCGCCGCTTTCATTGTCTCTCTTAATTATTTCTTTTTTGCCTTGAGAGCTGAGCGCGCGGTGGGTTCTAAACGGTCTTTTAGGGGAACTGTGGCTGCTAATACTTATCGTCGTGGTTTCGAGTAACGAGGGAAATATGATAATACAGTGTTTTATCGATAATTGTCCAAAGCACGGCTTCGACCAGGGACAATTATCCGCCAGGGATAATATTCTTTGACTTCTGCCGAACATAGAAAAGGATAACGAAGCCCGAAGGCCTCGATCGCCGAAAAATGTAAACATAACTAATCCAATAACAAAACTTCTTCATTTCTCATTATTTTTTATGGAACTTTGATCATCAACCAAGTTTTGTCACTGCATTAGTAGTGGTCTCCCGGTTTCACACCGATATTCCCGACCCGTATTATGTTACACTTCTCGGCGACCGCAGCCTCTCGAGTTTCAGGGCCCCTCACGGACAATTATAGGCCAAACAAGTGGGACATTTATCGATAAAACACTGTATTTGTTTACAAAAATAAACGAAATCACGAGCAACGTAACAGAAAGATGACAGCCTGCTGTATTTAACATTTAGAAACTTCTAAACTTCTAAAGAATCTCTCCAACATTCAGCTACAAAATCAATCAAGAAATCAACAAAGAAGCGAGGCGCTTGATTACACTTGCTCGCAACTGCTCGACGTCGAACCCTAATCGCGGCAGCAGACGAGGACGCACCGCGGAGGTCGGGGTTGTGTCCCCGATTTTTTTCAAGAGTCATTCCTTGGATCGGCCTATAATTTCGAGTACTCGGAAGTCTTCATGACCTTGATAAACACCGAAAGGTATCGTACGAAGGCGTTGCACTTTAGGACAGCGGTCACGCGTTAAAAAGATAGTTCGCAGCAAAAAACGGAAGCAAGACACGGCCGATGCCCGCTCCAGAGCGTCCGGGACTAATTTTTGCGGGGTTGCGGCCGATTCGCCTGTCCCTCCCTCTTGAATGTAGCATCAGGGAAGGCATTAGGTAAATGGACAGTTGCTCGCGTTCTTCGCCCACAGACGATTAAACTCTCTCTCTATTCCTCTTTTCTTTCTGTTTTGTCATAGCCGGGGAGAGCCTTCGAACGGTCGAATAATTAGCGGACCGGCGGCCGGGCGAAGTTCTTTCCGGGACGCGTCAGAAAAGGTCGAAACAAAATTGCGAAATTACGGAGTCGCGGTACAGAGCAAGGAGCACGAAATTGCCGAGCCGAATCGGCGCCCGCGAACAGGAGAAATAACAGGCCCGGCCCGTGGGCTTCCGCAGAAATAAAAGGGCAACGGCAATTCCAACTTCTCGATATCAATCTTCGGGTAGGGTGGGAAAGGGCTGGGACGGGGCGGTGGGATCGCAGTATCGCGGTGTCGGTATCAGCCACGAACCCGTTGGCGTCGGTCGGGCTGGCGAAAACCAAAGAAAAAGACGTCCACCGTGACGTTTCTCTGGTCGAAAACTTCGAGAAGCACGTCTCCAAACAGCCAACATTACCATTAATTTCCAAACAAGTATTCGAGGTCGCCTCATAAGTTCGTTGTCGCGGATCTGTTTATTCTTTCCGCGCTGCGTTGTATAAACATACAGCAATAACCGGTAGAAGTGATTAGAGTTCAAAGAAAGATGGACAGACGAGGAGGTGATTACATTTTTTCGTGAACTATGAAGGTATGCTCCATATACAAATTTAAATAATAGAACAATAAGCGGCACGAAAATTATGAGACGACCTAATATGTAGCAGACAGTTTTTACACAGATACGTTTTACTGTCGACTATTGTTTATTACTATCGCTATTGTAACTGTTCCATAGAAAGAGTTGCAAATAAAAACAAAGAATTAAAAAATGACAATTAACCGTGCCGAACCACCAAGGAACATTGACAAAGAAACTCTCGTTGTCGGAAAAGAACAAATAGCAAGAAATCGAAATGCCTGTGGTCAGACAGGGGGTTGACCACAACTTTTGAACTACCATGAACCACCAAAGAACATAAACAAAGAGACTCAGAAAAGAAAGAACAAAATACCAAGAAAATACAATGACTGTAATTAGACAGGAGTTGAAAAATGTCTTTTGAACAGTGCTTAATAACCAGAGGACGAATCGGTAGCCTGCTACTAGAAAGTATGCACCACGAAGTACCAGCTCGCTCTTCAAAGACGGTTCTAGCTTCTCGATATCAATCTTCGTTGTATGGGTGGGTTGGCACTATCGCGGTGTCGTTATCAGCCACGAACCCGGTCGGCGACGGTCAGGCTGCGGTAGCGTTTGCAAATGAAGGAAAAAGACGCGGAGGGCGGAGTGTGGGGGTAGCGAGACGCGAAACCACTCCGTTTGTCTGGAGCGAGCCTAGCCGTGACGCCCTCGTTATCGACGTACCCGTACGCAGAACTCATTTGCTTAATTGCCGTGATTACCAGCCGCGCGGCACGCGGCCCGCGGAAGCCCGCCAGGAATTGAAGGCGACAGCGCCGCAGCCTTTTCCAGACGGGACGTGTTTCCGCGATACGTAATTTCGCGAGAGAGGACGAATGGCGAAAGCGAGCTCGCGAGCTCGCGCGCGACGCTACGTGACGCGACGGTTCCATTCGGCGCATTCGGGAATGCACGGCACGATGGAACGAGGCCGACTACCTGGAGCCGCACGCACCTCTTCGGCTCGCGATCAGAGGGTTGCAAGCGCCATCGTTTGCAAAAATAATCGGTCTCTATCGCCGTCGCGAAAAAACCTGAACAAGGATCACGGCATAGTCGCACGAATCATTCGCCGGTACGATTGACGCGTCTACCATCACGACCGGCTGGTTTGAATTCCCTCTCGTGCGACAAAAACTGCACTACCACTGGCATTAACATGCAGATTACGATGCACCGTAAGGCCACACTGCACGGAGAATTGGTTTCGTGGAACTTTATCTAGTTGGTAATGTTTTTGTGCGATTCGATGGCCTGTCTAGACGCGTACCGTAGATTAAAGGCGAAATTAAAGTCACGATAATTTCAGTAGATCGGGAACCATACGCAGTAAAGTCGCGATCTAGCTTCTTCAAAGCTCCACGATCTAAGTCACACGTTCTACCCCTTCTACTGAGGGGCATGACCCGCGAGGGCACAAGAAGCTCGAGCTGCCTCGGTCGCCGATCAGTGTAAACATGCCACGTGATCCGATACTGTAGTGTGAACCATTACTAATCCAATTATAAAACTTCTTTATTTGCATTATTTTTTATGGGACTTTCGCCAACTTGTGAAATGACACTAAACACGATATCATTTCAGCTGTATTTAGTAATTCAATTCTGGCATGAGCAACTGGTGCTCCGAGAGACGATGACGTAGAATTGACTACCCCCACCCGACCGACCAACGCAAGTCCCATTCGCACAGGCAACCGGAGCGTGGTAGTGAGGCTAGCCGATTCTATTCGTAGAATTACGTCATCGGAATACGAGTGGCCCAGGCCTGGTTTAATCCACAGTATGAAGTAAGTTCTCCACCGTGCGATCCGTGTTTACATGCACTGTTTTTGCTACGTTCAACACTGTTCCTTTCTACAATATTTCCGGCGCGGTTAATACAGTCGTGAAAAAATTGTTTCCCTTCACGATCTGTGTCCGTTTGGTAGCCAGTGTCAACAGTTTCGGTAGCACAAACATGTAAATTTAAAGACTGTATAGTCTCAGTAGATCACAGATACGTAGCATTAAAGCCGTAATAGTTTGAATGTATATGTTAGAGACAATCAACAATTAAAATTATTTGTTTGAAATTGCATGTGTTGCTAATAATATAAAATTTTTAGAAACTATAAAAGAACAAAACAGTCCAGATAGGTATGACAATAGATGTCTCGCTCGTGTGACGAAAAAAATTAGAAGAATGTACTCGGAGTGGCATTAAAATGCAGATTATGAGCTACTGTTATGCAGTGGTGGCTGAAAAGAAATAGTTTGAAATTTTGGTGACAGCAGGGGGATGATAACTTTATCCACCGAGGCTCGTCTTTGTTATTCATACTAGCTTGATGTACGTCGAATATAATAGAACATTTTTTCATGAAAAGAAAAGTATTTTCGAAGGTTTTCTTAGAATGTTTGGCAACTATAAAAACAGGAATAATCATAAAAATATGATTATTCAGAATACAGAATTTTTCAGAGTATTAACTCTGCAAACTAAAATAGTCCGTTCACTTCCCTCTTGACGCAAATATCGAAGATATTTAAGATAAAGCCATCGTCCTGTCCCGTGCACAATCGAAGTCTAGGAATAATTGACGCTGATGATTTGTATTTTCGGTCCGCGAAAAGCTGTCATCGCGTATAAATAATTTGCTGTTCCGTCTCGAACGGATTAAAGATTAGCTAGGCTAATTCGGAACCCTGGTTTACCGTTTTATTTTTTCGTCATTTTTAATCGTTCTAACGCCTTGAGTAGTCCCCGCGTTGTTCGAACGTGGACCGTGGCATTAAATTGGTCACATTTTGGTGTTGATACGATCGCATAATTGCATGCGGTCGCAACCACGGTGCAGAGAAGTCGGACGACAAAGCTTTTTCCGCGCGACAACAGCCCCGCGTCGCATTCATCGTGATATAATCGAATAACGAACGAAACGGAGGTCAACAAAATACGATGGCACCGTTCATTGTTGTTGCAAATGATTGTTAGCGATGCGCGTGATTCGATACGACGCCGCCCATAAAACAAAACGATTGTTGCGGTTGATTATGGTATCGCTGACGCAACGAATTGCGAATCACAAACTAATGTATTCTATCTCGAATGCCCCGTTGACAGCTTTTAATCAGAGCAGAAAGAAAAACGCATAGAAAGCTCCGGTTATGTCGGTCCACTGTGAAGTCGATTTTAACGCCGCTTTCATAATACGTTACTTATTTTTTGTACAAAAAAACTATTTTCAATTAAAGTCCAAACAGTTAAACACATCGGTAAGATATAAAGAACAGGGTTTTTAAATCCTTTTAGTCTCCGAAGCGGAAAAATCTATAGCCTTTATACGATTATGATGATTTTTGGTATGTGGACTGCGCATTTTATGGACTTCTAACAGAATTGAGTAGGTGAAATTTAAAATAGTATTCCCAGTACATTAGAAACAAATATAAGACTAAATAATATCAGTAGATTAAAAACAATAAAAAATAAATAAAATTTCGTATGCTACTGAAGATTTCGGATTTTTATGGACTGTGAAAGAATAAAGACTTGTCAACGTATTAAAAACAAAAAAAAATGTGAACGTTTATTATAAATTCATTTATTTCGGAAGAATAATTACTATAACCCTGTACGAAGACGGGAGGACGGAACTTTCATTATTCGTATATGTGTCTCATTAGCCGAGCATTTTCTCGAGCCCGCTGGTTCACGGCCATATTAGCCCGAATAATAGAGGTGCAGGGATGCGTGTCGCTTCTTTTTGCATTAAGCATACGATCGTGCATTAGAAGCGGGCATTACGCGGTAACCGAAGTGGGCCGACGTCATGAAACTGTTCCAATTGCTCCCTCGTTTATTATTCCATTAGGTAGCACCGGCAGTCTTCCCGTTGCAGCGTCAAGTTATGGGAGCCGCGAATTATTTACAGGGCAAACGTACCCTTAACGTTCGCGCATGCAGATTTACTAGGGCTACTTCTGCTCATTACCGCATACGAAATGCCAGACGCCGTTGGTTTTTGAATAAATAACTGTATTATGGTCGCAGCGCTGACCACGGAACGATCGTTAATAGTTTCTCGATATTTATGGGACCATAGGCACTTAAGCTATCCGCGTTTCCTCTTACGGGAATGCTTCAGTCGTAGCCCCCCTACGATTCCAATGAAATTTCGAGGGACGATACCTGCCAACGAGGACTCTTAAAAATAGTTCAATTATTTGTTTGCAATGTCAAGGGCTAAATATGCAAACCTGATATCGCTAATATAGCGGCATTCCTATTCGAAGGTTTAAAAATCGACGCTAACTAACTAACACCTATTAATAAATTATTCAGAATTAAATCTCTCAAAATCTAAAAAAGAAAATCTGTAAAAATCGACTACTAATTATGGAAACGTAAAATTCGTGTTTAACAGTGACGATAGTGTCTCAACCAGCTGATGCTGGTATCTGTACATAGAGACTACATACCGAATTTAAGAGGAATCAGGAAAAAGGTCAAGGATTTCCGATGGATCAGTATCGTCCAAGAACAGGCACTTAAAGATATCGTCGTAGAAATTGGGATAGCCTAGGCAGGCCCTCCTAGTGTCCGGCGAGTATTGGACCTCCACGAGCATCGGCTGCATGTCCCATTGATACTCGTCATCCATTTGCCACTCTAACATCAAATTGACCGAGTACAGGGCCCTGCTCTGAGGATTGTCTGCGATCCCTTTTGGTGGATTTACCGATGTCGCTGCTTCGAAGACTTCTCGCAGCATCTGGAAGATCTTCGGCTCGATTTTATCCGGCCAAGAGAAATATGGGTATTGCTTCTCCCATTCGAGAATGAAGTCCGCGCATTTTATGTACTGAAGTCGAGCTGGGTTTTTGTAATTCATCACGGTGAAGTGCCTTTCATATTCATCTGCAGTGTCCAAGACGAACTCCTTGTCCACAATTCGCAGGAAGAAGTGTCTATAGACGAGTACCTTTAATGGTTTCACCGATTTCAGCAACACGAAGTAGCTCACGTCGAATCTGACCTTGCCGATTCCTGTCCTATCGAATAAGACCGAGTCTACGATGTACTTCTGGACGATTTTTGGTCCCGTACTGAGCAAGCGTAGGATGTGAAACAGATTGTCGGTCACGTGAGTATCCAACACTTTCATTATGGTCCATGGCTTGCAGATCCAATGGTTATTTAACTTTCGCAACCGCCTGTTCTCAAAGTACGCAACAAACTCCACCATCTCTGTGGAGAGATTGTAAGTGGTTGGTAACCAGATCGGATAAGTCTGCAAGCTCTCTGGGTCTGGTAGGTTGTTCGCTTTCCTTCTACAGACGATAGATAATAGATCCTTCACGGTAACCACATGTTCAAATGGAAACTGGTTGACGAAAACGTGTGGGGAACGATTCGCTAGCTCTTTGAATTCTTTAAAATGTGATTTGTACCATAGAATGTCGGCCTCCGATTCGTTCTCTACTAGTTCGAACGCTGGATCGCATAAATAATCGATTAGTAATGGAATATCCGTATAAACCTTTAGCGTCATACTCTTGGACCTTACAAGGGCTTGAGGATTTATAATCTCTGGTAAACCCTTTGGAATGCAGCCAGTGAGGAAGTGACTTTCTCCTGGCTCTACCTGCAGATACTGTTCAGTTGAGAAACATACTTCTCTCCACGGTAGTAGTAATGCGTGCCTTTTTCTTTGAGAAGTTGTTTGCCCTTCAACAAAATCTCTGGTAACTTCCTCCCCCTTCTCCATATCTACTAAGGGAAACAGTAAAGTATAAGTGACCCCGTCTGGTAAATGTAAGAAAGGCAGTGCTCTGAAGTTGGGAGTGTCGCTGTGATTTATTCCTGAACCTACTTCGTCCATGATGTACCATATCGGCACTCTGTTTTCTACAGGTCCGGCACTGATCGAGAACGACTGGTTGTATCTCCATTTTTCCTTCATTACAAAGTTTACCTTTTCATCTTTCCTTTTATTGATGTCGAAGCCCATTAGTGCACACATGCGATTCAATAGTCCTGTGTTATCTTGTAACTGCTTTCTGGTGCTACCGATCTCATAGACCCACGCATGCTCTACCAGGTAAATGTTATTAGGATCATTAGCATAAAAATCTTTATCAGAAGAAACAAAGAGCTTCCAAACAGGATCTAATGGACCTTTGGTGGTCTTGCTATAATCAATACGTAGTAGTTGAAACGATTGATCCGCATCAAATGTATGATAGAGTAATTTCCTGCACAAACTCTCCCAAAAAATTGCTGGCACGCACGATGTCTCTAACTGGCGCTGGTGAAGCTTAATAAAACCTTCAAACAATTCTTTCTCGTTCATTGTGCAAAAATGTAAATGCAATCTGTAAAATTCAAAAAATTATTAGTCATATGATCAAGTCATATGGATTTGACATTTATTCATTGTGTCGAATGATAAATTCCCAAAATCAATCGTTATTATGCAATACAATGTAAAGGAAAAATTTCTAATATTCTTAAATGGCATAATAAATTAAAATTCTATAGTACTTCACCTGAAACTTCGGAAATGCCGCAGAAAGAAATGCTCGAAAACATAACCTATCCTTTCTCACTAAACTGTGTGATATTAATTTCACTACAATGTTCGTTACCACATGCTAACGTACGGATTTGTTTTGAATTATAATTGTTATGTATTCTTAAACCGCAATTTAAAATCATTGTTACCCGGTTATATCACCAACGTCTCCTAATTTAGGGTATTCACAGTATTCATAGGGAAACTGTTACATTCAATAGGGAATAGTCATAGGGAATTTTATTTCTGCCTGTAGAAATCGAGATATCGACTTTCCAGGAAGGACGCACATTGCCCATGGCTGATTTCGTCCTTCCTGTTGGCGCTTAAACTGTTTTCAGTAGGAGCCGGCATTTTAAAAAACGATCTGAGTTGTGACGGTTGAGACTGACCACTTCAATTCGTGGTAAGTAATTACATTACAAGTAAAATTCAAATTTATTTCATAGCTAAAGTATATTGAAATATCCTATTTCATTTCTGACAGTGATTTTCTATCAATTAATCCGTTTCATAAAATATTGCACGTGGAATTTTAACATTGCAATATTGTGGTATTTATATTCTTCGAAATATCTTTGAAAATAACATATATACAAATTGTTAATTCCGTTTTTTGTTTGTAATAGTTATTTCTTTGCAAAGTGGTAGAAAACGTCGCTGGAAAAGATGGTTAAAGTTGCATCGGAAGACAATAATGACCGTGCGAAAGACCTTCTTCAAAAAACGAAAGATGGGTTTATACAGAAGAAAAAGAATCAAAAACTTAAACATATGTCACCAGGCAAAATTGGCGTAATTAATGGGTCGAAGTCATCGAACGGTAACAATGAGGCTAAACAGCAATTGTTGAACAAACAAAAAAATTCAGGTTCGAAAAAGTCGGCGGAACAAAGCACAAAGGATTCCTCCAAAGGAGACAAAAAACTACGAGAAACCTCAAAGAACCGTAAAATAGAGTCTGAGGAAGACGATTCTGATTCGGATGAAGATATTAATGAAGGAATTGTTTTAGACGAACACAGTTTCTTGCAAGAAAGCAGTGAAGCTGCTAGTGAAGATGAGGAGGAAAGCGAGGATGACAGTGAAAATGAAGGGAGTCTGCCAAATATTCTTGGAACAAGTTTAGCGGATGACACTGATGAGGATGACGACGATTATGAGGACGACGAAGATGCCGAAGAAGTAAACAAAGGAGTAAAAATGTTCAAGGGATTGAAGTCCAAGGAGAAAACTACTGATTCGCTTGAAAAGAAATTCATGGACGAATCTCAACTTAGTAGCGACAATGATGATGAAGAAGATGATGATGAAGACGACGATGATGTGGATTTCAATGGTGATACTAGCGATGATGAAGAGGGAAGTGAGGAAGAAGACGAAGATGATGAGGATGAAGACGATGAAGAAGGAGAGTCCGACGATGAAGAAGATGAATCTATGATAAGTTGGGAGGCAATCCTTGGTAACAGTATTGTCGAAGATGATGAAGATGATGAGGATTTTAATGAACCAGAGAACATGGATGATGACGATGACGATGATATCAGTGATGAAGACGAAGATGAGGAAGAGGAGAAAAGTAACAGTGGATCTAATACGAAAGAGAAAACTAAAAAAACTACAGAAAGTTTAGATGTCTCCTTAGAAGAATTGAAGGAGGACAAACGAACAATATTTGTTGGAAACCTTCCAAAGGAAGTAACAAGAAAACAATTGAAGAAGTACTTTAAGAAATTTGGTAGTATTGACACTGTACGGGTGAGAGGTATAATAGGAAAGTCCATGAAAATGTCTAAGAAAGTAGCAGCAATAAAAAATGATCTTCACCCGAAATTGAAGTCCGTTTTTGCGTATATTAAGTATAAGTCTGAAGAATCTACTAAGGCAGCTCTATCCATGAATGGAAAACTATTCGATGGGAATCATTTAAGAGTAGATTTAGCTTCCAAGCCAGAGGAGAGCCATGATGTGAAAAAGGCTGTATTCATTGGAAATATACATTTCAGTAAGTATTCCATTCTAATGTTAAGCTATGATTGATTGCATTCATTCTATAATGTATTATATTTTTTCAGATATTGACGAAAATACAATCAGGAAGCACTTCAAGGGTTGTGGTGAAATAGAATCAATACGCATAATTAGAGATAACAAGACAGGAATCGGCAAGGGATTTGGATACGTTAATTTTAAGACTGAGGACGCTGTGTCATTAGCGTTAGAATTAAATGGAACTTCTCTCCAAAATCGCGAACTCAGAGTAAAGCCGTGCAGCGATCATCCGAAAAAGGAGAAGAAGGACAAACAGAAAAGAAAACCGAGTTCGTCGGAAGAGGAAAAGAAGTCAAATAAAAAATTTAAAAAGAACGAAGAAGTAGTCTCACCTGTACGTATTTATCGTATTCTATATCCTTTGAAAATTGTGTAATAAAAATTAAAATATTATTTTGTTTTTTAGGTTCATAACAAGAAAAATGCTGTGAAGAGACTAAACGAGAAAGGGCAAAAGTTTGACGCAAAACAAACTAGTCCACAACAATCAAAAGCATTCCAAGGTCAAACGTCTGATGGGAAAAAGAAAAAGAAATCGAATAAGATGGAGAAGAAGAAGAAAATTATTGCAGAGAAATTGGCTGCCAAACCTAAGAAACCATCAAACTAATAGTATTTAAAACATGCGTATTAACTTAAGACTCTATTTCTTAATTTTAGATTTAGTTCATGCGTTTTTAAAGAAGTGTGCGCATGTATGTATGTGTGTGTGGATATGGGAGATAAACGGATACGGTTGAAGCTTGAATCGTGATATAGCATCTGTATAAGGTTTTTTAAGGTATCTTCTTTAAATATAACTCGTGCAAATGGAAGCAAGTATTTAATATTGAATAAAATACTATTTTTTATGAATCAGTAGTTTTTATTAAGTTCTTTATTTTCAAATGCAGTTGGGACGGAAAATAGTTCATATTACTGTTCGCGCACTTTGAGCAAAGTCGTTTTCCGAAATAGATGCTGCACCCTAAGCATACGGGTTTCTTACAAAAATTGCAGTCGGCGCCAAGCACTAACACCTCTCCTTTGTTCGGTAAAGAAAACGGATCCTTCATGATGTAACATTCCTCCGAATAAGTTATTTGTCGCGCGAACGGAGGTTTTACGCCTTTGAAGTCGAAACGCTCTTTCAACGAACAATAAGAACATTTGAACACGCCACTAGTGTTTTCTTTTTTCTCGTGAGAGGACGAACTACCCTGACTAGGCTCACTGACTCCAGGTTGACTCATAGACGTGCTAGCGACAGATTCCATCCTATAACGCAACAAGGATGAGAAATACTCTGTGAGATCTTTCTATAGTAAATTTATTTTACATTAAAATATTACAATTTTCCAAATAGGAACATTATAAAAATTAAATTACTTTCTATTAGCGGAAGCGCTTTGATTTTGTATTTCCTGCGGCCACCAACTAGGTGTCGATATTTTTAATTTCATACCTAACACGCTAAGGGATTTGGCATTGAGGGATTCTTTAATTCTCATCAGACCTAGACCATACTCTTTCTCATTACCTCTAAATTTACCTACTACATTGCCGGATTCGTCTACAATTTTGTCGTCGTACGAAATAGGTTTAACGGGAACTTCGTCGAATAATAATGGCATTAAACGTTTCCTCACTACACCAGTGTGATATGTACGCGCTGTCAGTTCTTGACCAATGTAACAACCCTTGTGGAAATTAACTCCATGCAAATAATCACAGTTCACTTCTAAGGGCAAGGGCTGTCCTGGTGGTAGGTCATTGACACCTTCGGGTATCCCAAGTTTATAGCGAAGCGCTTTGTAGCTTAATGCATTGTCAGTAATTAACATGTCCAAATTCAAATGCTTTTTTATTTCATTTTTTTCAAGATTCGATTCCACTAGGATTCGAATACCTAAATCAGAAAATCTTGGATCTTCGTATATCATGATGTTATCTACCACTTTGCTTGATTTGTTATCGAGGGTGCCGCATGGAAATATTAAACCTTCAAGCTTTTGCCTACTTTTACCTGTATCTGTTTTATTTAAATACGAGGTAGCATCGAATAACGTCCAAACATTTAGTTTGTCTCCTATGTTATCTATATCTATCTTTCTCCTAATACGGTACATTTTCAAGTGTTTTTGTAGGGGATCTACAGCTTGTGAATCACATTCAATATAAAATACATTGTCTTCCTGACTTTTATATACAATCGCATCATACAATACTCTACCCTTTATATTAAGAAACAGAGTATACAAATTGGAGGCTCCCTCTTCAATGTGTTTCATATCGTTTGTAATTAATCCCTGTAGGAAATTCGAAGTTTCTTTTCCACTAATTTGCAATAAACTCCTACTTTTTAGATGCTCTAAGACATTAGAGGAAGCCTGCGAGGAGTCGTGAGTTACAAAACGCTTATAGACTCTCCTAAATTTATCCACCTTGCAGAGTGGCAAAGCGAATGTTTTAAGATAGACAGTCATTGTATTTAATTTCATCAAATTTATTCGTACAAGTCCGACCTTTGCAAAGAAGAAAAATATACGTAACAAGTGTATAATTTGACCAATTCTAACCTCTTATAGTGTTTATAATTATAAAATGAAATAACGAAAGATTGATCTTACGTTCTTACTTGATTGCAGAGTGACTAACGCAACCCTCTTCCAATATTTCGTAATTAATGTTGAGGAATTTCATTCAAAAAGTGCTTGAACATTCATTTTCTGCACTCAGTTAATACCAATGCTCCAAAATAACTGCATCGTTCTTTGGGATCGAGATTCATGACGAACCTTAGAAAAACATGCAAAAAATAGAATGAGTTGTAATTATATAGATATCTTTTAACGGTATTAGAGTGTCTATGACATTTGATACAATAGATATTACGCATAACAACTCGTTCAAAAAATATTTTCAATGATATTTGATTTTCTGATAAGTAACGGCACAGACGAGAAACAGAAGTAGATCAATTACTCAATGTATTTTTCTGTCATGTCCAAGGGGCATTTCTGGCACGTCCTACCATACCGGTCGGAACTGCGTCATTTTTACCACAGACGAGGTATAAGGATAGACCTATCATCCAATGCATCTTTTTGTCACACGTTTTTGGGATCACGTAAGACGTAAGTTACGTGATTACCATTTTAGTGTCACATCCTGTATTACCAACTGGAACTTAAATACACTGACAGCGTTCTTAGCGGTAGGAATTAAAATTAAAAATAGCTATACTGCAATCCCGCGAAGATATAAAATATTGTTATCTAAAATGCCTCAACAATATCAAATACTACTTTCGATTATGATTAGTCTGATTTAGGTTGTATTGGTATGGACTTACAGTATCGTAGGTAATGAATAAACATAGAATGCTGACATTACTCACTCTATAATTGCTTGGAAAACAATTAGTTTTTACTATAGAATGTCATTACGCTCTTATTGTCGCTGAATCAGACGGAACGTGACATTGCAAAATGTTATGGAAGGGAATAGGTTTGAAATAATCATGGATATTAATTTCCAAGATCTTTATTGAAAATCTTTCAATACATTTGTGCTTACATTCAGCACGTCTTATTCTAGTGTACAATATAAACGAAAATTCTAACTGTGCAGCTATTAGCTCGATATTATCCTCTATTTGTAAGATACTAGAGGTTCTTACAAATAGAGGATAATACCGATTGCCCAGGTCTCACCACGAGGAGGTTGCTGCACAAGAGACCCGGAGAGGGAGTCAGAACGAACTCAATATTCCTTCTGGCTCCCTTTCCTAACAACGACGAACTTATACTAACGCAGTAACGCAATATGTCGAGTAATTATTGCGGGGAAAAAGGTGCGAATCGGAGAAGAAGTCTCCGATCCACGGGGGACCAAAGGCGAATCAGGCAGAAGGCTCTGATTCTTTCAAAAAGAGAAACAAGAGCGAACCAGAGCAGAGGGCTCTGATTCGAGGGTGACGCGAACGCGTACAATGCTTGCAGCCCAACTCCAGCTAGCACCGATACCCGACGTGAACTCAAGGAGAGCGATGATCAAGAGAAAAGCTCGCACGGTGTCCCATTTACTCCAGTTACCACCTGTTACCAGACAACTTACGTTGAGGTAACTCGGGCGGAATTACGACAGAGAGGACTTTTCACTTATACAGTGTAACACGGCGAACAGATCGCTCAACCATCCACTCTCAATGAATTTACGCCGAGTACCGATACCAACCGGTCTGGTACATACAAGCAAGGTCCGACAGAGCAGAAGGCTGTGTCGGAATCAACAAACGAGCCGAGCAAAGTGAAGTTACATTAAAATGATGAATTGAATTGAATTAAATTAAATAAAAAGGCAATAATTACTCGACATATTTACAACGACGATATACAATCTTAATAATTAACGCACGAACGCACGCAAACCGAGCAATTATTGTCTTGTAAAAACTAAGTTGCAAAAGAGGGAAGAATCAATGCAGAAGGCTTTGATTCGCAAAGAAAAAACATGAACCAGAGCAGAAGGCTCTGTTTCGGAGGTGACGCTAAGGCAATAATTGCTCGGCAACTATAACTAACTTAAAGATACGCAGTGTTCGTGATGTGTCCTCTTCGTTTGATGTGTCTTGGGTGTTGTATTCTAGCTGAACTCGACTAATGATGATTCGACAAAATACAAACCCCGCACACGAGTTCGAATACCACAAGCTCATGAGAGCAAAACAAAATCCAGCACACGAGTGCAAATCTAAGACCAGCTCACGAGAGCCAACCTAACACCAGCTCACGAGAGCCAAGCTAAGCCCGCACACGAGTACGACCTACCTACCACGCACACGAGTGCAAATCTAACTAGCTCACGAGATCCAAGCTAACACCAGCTCACGAGAGCCTAACTAACCCCGCACACGAGTACGGCCTATAAGCGATTCGGGTGCCCCGGGGACGCGACACCCCGTACTCACTCACGGCCCCACCCGTGAGTGAGCCCCTGAGGGACCTCCGATCGAAGGTATACCAATTTTTAATAAGAAAGATACAATTAGCTAATAAACGAATACATTTAGCCTTACATCTAGTATGTCTTAAATTCTAGTATACAGTGTTATCGAAAATTCTAACTGTGCAGCTATTAGCTCGATATTATCCACTATTTGTAAGATACTAGAAGTTCTTACAAATAAAGGATAATACCGATTGCCCAGGTCTCACCACGAGGAGGTTGCTGCACAAGAGACCCGGAGAGGGAGTCAGAACGAATGCAATATTCCTTCTGGCTCCCTTTCCTAACAACGACGAACTTATACTAACGCAGTAACGCAATATGTCGAGTAATTATTGCGGGGAAAAAGGTGTGAATCGGAGAAGAAGTCTCCGATCCACGGGGAAGCAAAGGCGAATCAGGCAGAAGGCTCTGATTCTTTCAAAAAGAGAAACAAGAACGAACCAGGGCAGAAGGCTCTGGTCCGAGGGTGACGCGAACGCGTACAATGCTTGCAGCCCAACTCCAGTCAGCACCGATACCCGACGTGAACTCAAGGAGAGCGATGACCAAGAGAAAAGCTCGCACGGTGTCCCATTTACTCCAGTTACCACCTGTTACCAGACAACTTACGTTGAGGTAACTCGGGCGGAATTACGACAGAGAGGACTTTTCACTTATACAGTGTAACACGGCGAACAGATCGCTCAACCATCCACTCTCAATGAATTTACGCCGAGTACCGATACCAACCGGTCTGGTACATACAAGCAAGGTCCGACACAGCGGAAGGCTGTGTCGGATTCAAAACAACGAGCCGAGCAAAGTGAAGTTAGATTGAATTAAATTAAACTAAATGAAATGAAATCAAATTAAGTTAAGTGAAGTTAAGGCAATAATTACTCGACATATTTACATCGATGACATACAATCTGAATAACTAACGCACGCACGCAAGCCGAGCAATTATTGTCGCAAAAGAGGGAAGAATCAAAGCAAAAGGCTTTGAATTGCAATGAAGAAAAATGAACCAGAGCAGAAGGCTCTGGTTCGGGGGGTGACGCTAAGACAATAATTGCTCGGCAAATATAAATAACTTAACATACGCAGTCTTCAGGATGTATTCTCTTGGTTGGGGTGTCCTCTTCGTTCGATGTATCCTGACCGACTGTTAAACAATACATGACCCCGCATACGAGTGCAAATACGACAAAACTAAATCCCGCACACGAGTGCGGCCTATAAGCGCTTCGGGTGCCCCGGGGACGCGACACCCCGTACTCACTCACGGCCCCACCCGTGAGTGAGCCCCTGAGGGAACTTCGATCGAAGGAATACCAATTTGAAATAAGAAATATAAATTTTCAGAAGACCATCTCGAGAAAATTCAGAAGCAATTCTATTATAAATCGAGCAATAAAACCAACGATGGTGAAGATGCGATGAGAGTAACAATAAACCCCGTACACGAGTACTGCCTACAAACCCCGCACACGAGTGGAAATCTAACCAGCTCACGATAGCCAACCTAACACCAGCTCACGGGAGCCAAGCTAACCCCGCACACGAGTACGGCCTGCCTACGCCGCACACGAGTGCGAATCTAACCAGCTCACGAGAGCCAACCTAACACCAGCTCACAAGAGCCAAGCTAACCCCGCACACGAGTGCGGCCTATAGGCGATTCGGGTGCCTCGGGGACGCGACACCCCGTACTCACTCCCGATTAAGTGAGTGAGCCCCTGAGGGATTTCTGATCGAGGGTATACCAATTTTTAATAAGAAACTTACAATTTGATAATAAATGAATATATTTGGTCTTACATCCATCATGTATTACATTCTAGAATACAATATTAACACAAATTCTAAGTGTGCAGCTATTAGCTCCATATTATTCACTATTTGTAAGATACTAGAGGTTCTTACAAATAGAGGATAATACCGATTGCCCAGGTCTCACCACGAGGAGGTTGCTGCACAAGAGACCCGGAGAGGGAGTCAGAACGAACTCAATATTCCTTCTGGCTCCCTTTCCTAACAACGACGAACTTATACTAACGCAGTAACGTAATATGTCGAGTAATTATTGCGGGGAAAAAGGTGTGAATCGGAGAAGAAGTCTCCGATCCACGGGAGAGCAAAGGCGAATCAGGCAGAAGGCTCTGATTCTTTCAAAAAGAGAAACAAGAACGAACCAGAGCAGAAGGCTCTGGTCCGAGGGTGACGCGAACGCGTACAATGCTTGCAGCCAAACTCCAGTCAGCACCGATACCCAACATGAACTCAAGAAGAGCGATGACCAAGAGAAAAGCTCGCACGGTGTCCCATTTACTCATATACCAACCGGTACCATTCAACTTACGTTGAGGTAACTCAGGTGGAATCGCGACAGAGAGGACTTTTCACTTATACAGTGTAACACGGCAAACAGATCGCTTGGCCATCCACTCTCAATGAATTGACGCCGAATACCGATACCAACTGGATTGGTACATACAAGCAAGGTCCGACACGGCAAAAGGCTGTGTCGGAATTAAAAAACGAGTCGAGCAAAGTGAAGTTACATTAGAATGATGAATTGAATTGAATTAAACTAAATTAAATTGAATTAAATTAAATAAAGTGAAATTAAGGCAATAATTACTCGACATATTTACAACGATGATATACAATCTTAATAATTAACGCACGCACGTAAGCCGAGCAACAATTGCTCGGCTACTATAACTAACTTAAAGATACGCAGTTTTCGTGATGTGTCCTCTTCGTTTGATGTGTCTTGGGTGTTGTATTCTAGCTGAACTCGACTAATGATGATTCGTCAAAATACAAACCCCGCACACGAGTTCGAATACCACAAGCTCATGAGAGCAAAACAAAATCCACACGAGTACAAATCTAAGACCAGCTCACGAGAGCCAACCTAACATCAGCTCACGAGAGCCAAGCTAATCAAGCACAAGAGTGCGGCCTATAGGCGCTTCGGGTGCCCCGGGGACGCGACACCCCGTACTCACTCACGGCCCCATCCGTGAATGAGCCCCTGAGGGACCTCCGATCGGAGGAATGCCAAATTTAAATAAGAAATATCAATTTCTAGAAGAGGATATAAAATTTCAGATACAAAATTCAATTAGATGTCGAGCAATTAAAACAACGATGATGAATATGTGATGAAGAGCAATTGTAAACCCCGTACATGGGTACGACCTACAAACCCCGCACACGAGTGCGAATCTAACCAGCCCACGAGAGCCAAACTAACCCCGCACACGAGTACGGCCTGCCTACCTAACACCAGCTCACGAGAGCCAAGCTAACCTCACACACGAGTGCGGCCTACCTACTAAGCACACTAGTGCGAATCTAACCAGCTCACGAGAGCCAACCTAACACCAGCTCACGAGAGCCAAACTAATAACCCCGCACACGAGTGCGGCCTATAGGCGATTCGGGAGCCCCGGGGACGCGACACCCCGTACTCACTCACGGTCAAATGAGTGAGCCCCTGGGGGACCTTAGATCGAAGGAATACCAATTTTAAATCAGGAATATACAATTTGATGATAAACGACGATTTTCGTTGAATTAACCGTCGAGGGCAGAATCGTTGAAGGTGGGCCAAGGATAATCAACAAAAGTATTGTAAAACCCTTGACCCACCCTGTGCTGTAAAGCAGACAATAAACTCTGACAAAGTAGTAGACCATCACAAATAAAAAAAAAAAAATAGTCAAACTCACCATTGTTGAAACTGGGTCAGCCGCTGGATACCCACTGGATACCCACTGGACACCCACTGGACACCCACTGGGCAGCCACTGGTCACTCACTAATCACTCGCGTTCACTCAGTCGGACCGCTTCCGCCCGAGTCCCGGGCCCGACTGACTGACTGACTGAGAGTGCTCGCCGCGTTCAGGCGCAGCTGCGCAGCGACGCGGAACTGTCCCCACTCCATCTATTTCCACTCCGGCGATTTTGATCGCCGTGATAGTAATTATTGATAAATTTATTATCTGTGGCTGTTTAATGTTTATAACAATTTCTTTCGGCAACGATGCCGATACACACTCCCTTGACCACCTGGTCATCTAATTTTTTTAGTGATGATAGGTAGTAGAACCCGAGATAGAGAATAACTTTTAAACCATGAACATTTTCACGAATTAATTTATTAAACAGAATACACTAATAAATTTATTATTTCGAATCGGCTAATATTTATAACAATTCCTTCTGTCAACAATGTCGACAAACACTCCATTGACCATTTGGCCATCTAATTTTTTAGTACAAATGTTTAATAGAACTTGAAATACCGAATCACTTTTAAACCATGAACATCCGCACGCATTTATTGAACATAATACACTGATAAATTTATTATTTCGAACCGGTTAATATATATAACAATTCCTTTTGTCAACCATGTCGACAAGCAGTCCCTTGACCATCTGTTCAGCAACATATTTTTGTTCCCACAGATCGATTCTTTATGTATAAAAACGATTGTAAGGAAATAATGTGCGGTTGTTAATTAATTAAAAAAATTAAAAAGTTTTTTGAATAAGTCAGCAAATATTCAGATGATCGTTTGATAATCGTGTTTATAACTGAAAATTCTACATTTTAAATTAAGAAGCATGTAGCGGTACGCGACTCGCATCGCAAGATGCTAGAGCTGACCGCCTGCA
>CM052221.1:21496299-21659692 GCA_028454225.1 Lasioglossum leucozonium | reverse complement strand
GAAAACGAAAACGAAAACGAAAACGAAAACGAAAACGAAAACGAAAACGAAAACGAAAACGAAAACGAAAACGAAAACGAAAACGAAAACGAAAACGAAAACGAAAACGAAAACGAAAACGAAAACGAAAACGAAAACGAAAACGAAAACGAAAACGAAAACGAAAACGAAAACGAAAACGAAAACGAAAACGAAAACGAAAACGAAAACGAAAACGAAAACGAAAACGAAAACGAAAACAAAAACAAAAACAAAAACTAAAACTAAAACTAAAACTAAAACTAAAATCTAAAAACTAAAATCTATCTATTATATGAGTTGCATATTTTATTTATACAAAACAGCGCTTTGATAAGGTAGGGTAAGGTAGAAGCTCTGTAAAAAGAAAATGGGGTAGGTTCTGTTCCAGACTGAAGATAATATAGATCCCTGTAAAAAGAAAATGAGGTAGGTTCTGTTCCAAACTAAAATAGTTGTAGGGGGCAGCACTATAATGGGAACGGCCAAAACCGGGGCGTGAGCACTCTCGTATCCTCTCTGTCCATGAATATAGGAATTATATCCATGGTCTACTCTTACACCTCGTCTGTGCCCAGACCCACTTGCCTATGTCGCTGAATAACACAAGGGCTGGCAGTCTTAATAGTATCTCGTCGGTGGTTCAAATTTTACCTAATTCTCTATCGGTAAGGAATCTTCAATCTTAGCAGAGTATTTTCATAACCTCTAAAACCTGTATTTCCCGCCAAACATTTTTAAGCATCTTTTAAGTTAAAAATGACTGAAGAAATAAATGAAAATGTATTCGTGCTAAGGCCAATGATTTGTGAATTGAATCAACTATCTATGCCGGATGGATCAGCGATGTTGATGCAAGGTAGATTAGTGTTGAGTTTCTAAGTTTTAGGAAATCTTTGAATAACTTGTATTTTAGGAGATACAACGGTTACTGCTGGTGTCTATGGACCAATAGAGGCCAAAGCACAAAAAATGATGTACGATAAAGCATCTGTGGAAGTATCGTATGCTCCTATAAAGGGTCCAGCTAGTATGTGTAAATCTAACATCTAAACATTGCAATATACTGCAATATTTCAAAACTAATTGTATTTTCTAACTGTTTAAGAGGTTGACGATAGGATGACAGAAATGTATATAAAAGAGACATGCGAAGCTGCAATTATTACAACATTTCATCCGGCAACATCCATATGTATTAATGTACAAGAATTGGAAGATTCCGGTGGGGTATGGCATATCTTCATGTATTACAATAAATGAATGTTTAAAGTTTGTAATGCTAAATATACATACATCTTTCAGTTATTATGTTGTATATTGAATGCATCTTGCTTAGCACTTATTAATGCTGGAATCCCAATGAAATTTACCTTTGGGGCAGTTGGTTGCATGATAGAGGAATATACGGGAAATATTATTTTGGATCCTGACAATACTAAACTGCAAGTAAGATCATCAAGGTTTACACATACTTATAAATAATGCTACTGTAATACATGTATTGCCTTTTATTTGTAGGATGCCAGGGCTGAATTTACCTTTGGATTTGATAGTACGAAAAAGGATGTAGTATGCTGTCATACAGTAGGTCGCTTTACACAATCAGAGTTTTTTGAAGCAATGGATAAGTGTAAACAAGCCAGTCAACATGTATTTGATTTTTATAGGAACCTTGTAAAAAAGTATGCAAAAGCAATATAACATTTCTATATTTTTCTGAAATATGACTTTTAGTTGCCCCATACATTTTTTAAGTTTATTGAAAGCTAGGTCACGACAATGGTGAATTTTTTACTCATAGTAGCTATCAATGAGGATTAGAATCTAATCCATTAGAATCTAAAAGTTAGATTCTAATCCTCTTTAGTAGCTATTACTACCAATTTGTATTGAATTTATTTACATTAAATCATGCATGGAATTTATTCTTATAAACGATTACAATCTTGGATAAAGAATAAAGATATAATTTAATTTGAGAATCTAAAATTTTCGGACTAAAATGATTTAGTATTGAAGCAATTACTACATATATCCTCTGTTTATATACATATAACTGCATTACCCATCGAAACATATTGAGCATTTTGTAGTAGTTCATAATAAATCCGTAAATATTGAAGTGGCGCTAATTAGAGTTTGAATCTGGACGATTCTTGAAAATATGACATTCTGTTTTATTTACACCTCTTGCAACGATTAGTGAACAAAAAATATTGTATCTAGCAATAGAAACGAGAAATAAATCGATATGGAGACATTAAATTTTCCATCAGAAAAAATTTTAAACCAAGCTATCACGGGAATTGAAGAACCACTATTGTTTAAACAAATGTTGCAAGATGAAACAGGTGCATACACCTGGAAATTATTAGATTGGAATTTATCAGAGTTAATCGAAAAGTTCGGAAATACCAAGCTGCTATTCCGAATTGGTTATAACTGTCGATCTAAGGTACGTTATTAACATCTTCTACGTGTATCTTTTTTAATTTGTTATCTATAGTGGAAATATTAACATTTTAAGATCCTTTCGTTTTAGGGTCCACAATGGGAGATGACCTGCCCTTTGTGTGAAATGACATTGTCAGAGTTTATTAAACGCGTAGAATGTAATGACGATGACTACGAAGAATGGTACTATTTCGACTATAAATATATGCACGAATGGTTCAAAGATAAACCTGAAATATTAGAATCTGTAATGTGGAAAAGGTTTGGTTTTGAGAAGACAGGAAGTGATTCTACTCTTTGGATAGGAAGCAAAGGTGCACATACAAATTGTCACCAAGATTCTTATGGCTGCAACTTAATAGCACAGATTCATGGAAGGTTAATCGAGTTTAAATTTTATTCTTTTATAATTATTAAAGGCTTGCGAGAATCCGAAAAAAGTATCCAACATTTTTGGGTTCTTGCACACCTTTAATAATTATTCATCGTTATTAATGGAAAAATTATTTTAGGAAACAGTGGTTGTTGTTTCCCCCAAGTTCGACCAATGGTCTTCGTGTAACAAGGATTCCGTACGAAGAATCAACAGTGTATAGCAAATTCAATTTCTTTTGCCCAACCGAAGAAGATGAGAAAAACATATTAAAAATAGAGGCTAAGCCAAAATTAGTAACTCTCGAACCAGGAGATGTGTTATTTGTCCCTGCTGGTTGGTGGCATTATGTGGAGTCGTTAGAATTATCTATTAGCGTGAATATATGGCTACCAATTGCAACTGACAATATGTCAAGGGTCAAAGAAGCTCTTGTGAAATTGATAGTAGCTACAGTTGGTAAAAATGTTTGCAGGGACTCTGAAGAGGCTCGCTGTTCATTATCCGATTGCATGAAATTGGTAATATATGATGAAAATGTATAAAAATTTTATTGTACGTTTTAAAATTCTTTCATTCTCTAATGAAAATATTTTCAACAGTTGGATATTGCTCTTGGAGAATGTAAAAATACAGAATATGTAGAACTAACTCGTAAAAAGATGGACCATACTAAATGGACAGCAGACGAGTTTGCAATGCAGTATCCACATTGTGTGAAACTCCTACAGGAACTTGAAGCATCAGAATTGGAAGATTTTTTAAGAATGAAAAGAGAAAGATTTCCTGCATTCAATCTCGAATCGATAATAGCCAACACTTCTAAATCTGAATCTGAATCTGACTCTGACTCTGACTCTAACTCTAAAGATGCCTTAACTCATGAATTGTCTCAAAACATTGTAAATGCATTATGTCATCCTGATGTTATTAATAAAGTGACAAACTTGCTTCTATCTTCTTAAATTTACATATTTAAATAGAAATTTTTAATTATTAGGCTGAGGATGTTTATGTAAAATAAAACATTTCTTTATTAATTGCAAAATAGAAAAAATATTTAGCAATTTCTTTCTTACTTTAATATTTTTATAAATTAAAAATAATTATATTGATGTTCTTGAATTCTTTTAATCTTTCCATTCTTCTGAATTGCATCCACTTATTTTTATCGAATGCTTAAAATCCGCAGTCTATTAATTATACACCACACATAAACAAAACTATTAGTTTTTTTACGTTTCTAATTGATTTGTTATTTAACAAATAACTATATATATTTCGTATTATTACAAATGAAAGTTGTTTTGTCCATGATATCATTGTTGATCGATATAGGTTAACACTGTTTGACATGTCAGAAGTGTTCCTCATCTGATCATTGTGTGTTTATCTATTATTGAAATCATTGGTGTCCATGTAAATTACAATGGGTTTATTAACTGTTCTTAAAAAATTGAAGCAAAAGGAAAAAGAAGTGCGCATTCTAATGTTGTACGTATCTACTTTCTGCTACCTTTTAGTAATTTTAAGGTTATCAGAACGTTTGCTGTCACTTTCATCGAAAGTGTTTGTTTAGTGATAGCATAATTTGACTCGAACCGATTCGTCGACATTTTTTGTAAAGATTTATATTTGTAATTTAGTAAAGAGTATTCAGCAAAAATAAAAAATGTTCTCTAACTTTTTAAAACATTTGTTTTTATAGAGGCTTGGACAATGCTGGTAAGACAACAGTGTTAAAAAGGATTAATGGAGAACCAATTGACACAATATCTCCAACCCTCGGTTTCAACATCCAAACTTTAGACCATCGTGGATATAAGCTGAATATATGGGACGTCGGTGGTCAGAAATCTTTGCGTTCCTATTGGCGAAATTACTTTGAATCCACCGATGGACTCATTTGGGTAATTGACAGTGCAGATAGAAGGAGATTGGAGGATTGCAAAACAGAATTGTATAAACTCTTAAAAGAGGAAAGATTGGAGGGTGCGAGTCTTTTAATACTAGCGAATAAGCAAGACATGTCTGGAGCAATGTCCACGTCAGATATCGGTGAACTTTTGGAGCTGCCTAATATTAAAACGCATCATTGGCAAATATTTAAATGTTCGGCAGTCACCGGAGAAAATCTGGTAGAGGGAATAAACTGGATTGTGGACGACATCTCTGCGAGAATATTTTATATAGACTAACGCTGCAAAAGTGATCCAGCCTATGCGATTCAATGTTGCTAGTATTGTAATTTTTTACTTTATTTATTTTCCGTCTGTTGAAAAGAGGAGCTACAAGATTTTTGTTTTTGTACTTGACAAACTGTTTACACAATGTCAGAAGAACTTAATAAACTCATAATTTTTCTTAACAGTTTCATTTCCTTCTCTTCAAATTAAATGTTATTTCTTCCGTTACTTTTTCGGTTTCGCTTTCTTTGCTGTCGCCTTCGTCGTCGCCTTTTTCGTCGTCTTTAATTCAGTGTCTTTAGTCTTCTTCTTTTTCTTTGATACAGTACCTTTAGCCTTCTTCCTTTTTTTCTTCGCAGGCTTTTCCGGCGGAGGTACTGTATTAGGATATTGAACCATGTAAACTGATTTTAATAGTGCTAGATTCACAGTTTTTCTTGGACCAGTAAATGCCTTGGCCATTGCGTCTACCAAAGTTGGAGACAGCTTCAGCTTAAAGTTTTTCACTAGTTCCAGAAAACGTGCTATAAACGGAAGTTCATGAAATTAATTGATCATTTCTATACTGCTTCTCTAACTTTACATTCATAAAATTAACTGTACGTACATCTAGGGACGAAGCCGTCCTCGAGGGAAAGTACAAAGTGCCCGAAATTCCTGCGCTGCCTTTTCTTTTTCGGTTTCATTGCCTCATAGTTTGCCCTCTTGAAAAGCAGCACCGTCACATCCGGTCCCACGATCTTGTGATTGCTAAGTATTCCTCCTAATTTAACTTGAAGCCAGGGTTTACCCTCCTCGATCGCTTGTAGTTCGGGTAGCGCGTTTTTATTCGCCCAGATATTCGTGAGGTCCAAGACTCGTAGCTTAATTTGTAGAGACACAGCCGGGGTGACTGCTCGGATAAGTTCCAACGCACCCTCTGCTTTCAACGGGTTGTTACCTAAATACAGCTCCTCCAGCGTCATGTTCTTCGACAGACCTCTAGCGATGAGTACAGCGTCCTCCTCGTTGAACCTGTTTCCTAGAAAGAGGCATTGTTATTTTACACCTCGCCACAATCCACAGTGCGTTGACACAGAGGATCCTCCCAGGAGTGTTCCTAGGTATCTATTTAAAAGACAAAGAGTGTTATCGTAAGAAACAAACAAGCTCAATTCCAATTGTCTCAACGCACTGTGCGATCTTCGGAAGCATAGGAAAAGAGAAAAAGAGCAAAGTTCGAGAACTCTATCCGACGAGCAAAATGTTACCGGTCAGGTCTAACTTCTTCAAGGGTGTAGAACGGGACAATAATAACCGAAGTTGGTTTACGCACTCGTACCCCAATGCGTTCCACGACAGATCAAGCTCCATCAACACCTCGTTGGCCTCAATCGCTTTGCCCAATTTCTTCCATGTTTCCACAGTGTACAAGGAATTCCATGACAGTCCTAGATGCGTCAGCGTGTCGGAGGATGCGATCAAATGTTGCAGATCGTTCACGCAAGATTCGTCTAAATGATTGTCGTTTAATAATAGTTCCTTTAGTTGATCGCTTTGGCAAACTCCTGATCCAATGTATTCGAGACCCTCGGCGCCGAGGTTGCAGTCGGACAGATCCAATTTGGTCAACGTTCGGCTGTCCGAAATTCCGTCTTGCAGTCTCCAAGCACCGTTCGCCCCTATTCGACATCCCGCCAACAGCAAAGTATGGATGGTGTTGCTCTTCTCGAGTAACTCGCTGAGGTGGTAGCAAGAATCCTCTGATAGCCAGTTACCCTGAAACGAAAACTAACGGCGTTGAAAATCGACGAGCAGAATCTCGGAAACATTTTATAATATTATATTTAATAATATTTTCATGTTACCGTAAGATTAACCACTTCCACCGTATGATTGGTCATCAGAGCCTCGCAGAGGGGTCTAACTATTCTCGGATTAATTCCGTAGTACTGCAGACTGATTTTGTCCGACAGCAACATCTTTTCTATCGCTTTTATCGGCTGCAGCCTGGTCTTCCTCACCAGGTGTTCAAACAATCTTACGCCGTCGTGGATGTAGCTTTCCATACGCTCGTGGAGGATCCAAAATGCAGGTATTATACCAGGGTCATCGGGTACCGGAAACGAGGTGTATAGATTGCGCAGTTTTAGCTGAGAGTTGCTGATCTCGATGTCTCTGAGACAATTGTTGCGAGAGCCCTCCGAGGACAGTTCACTACCCTCGTAAGGTTCATCTTCGGGCGTGATCAACGTTTCTTCGGATCCTTCGGTCTCTTCCTTCAGCTGAAAGTTCCATCGCGGATGTAAAAGTTTTTATACGTAAGCTACGTTTCTTGTCGTCTCGGAAGTTACAACTTAAAATTACACCGATCAGCTGGCGCAGCTTCTCCTTTCTTTCTTCGGTCTTGGCCGCCATCCTCTCGGCGCTTTTGTCGCGAAATTTCAACACTAGATCCGCAAATATGTCTATCAGCTCTGGCGGCTTTAACTTCGTTCTCTTTTCTTCCTTCTCTTCAATTTCTTCGTAGAACACCTCGCCCTCTGCCTCGTACTCGTAACACTCGGCCGCGTCCTCGTAATAAGACGGCCATATTTGGTAATCGGAGTAGTCCGATACCACGGTAAGATGGTCATCCTGAAAAACGAATTCTCATCGCGATCAGGATTCGGTGAGAAGTAAAATCGTTTTATTGTCGCGTATACCTCAATTTCCATTTTTGAGGCCCGTCTAAATCGACAATTCCCCGTTTCTTCTTCGGCTGTTAAAATGTATCAGCGATTACGCTTTCTTCGTGTAAACCAAGTTTCATGCCACTCCGTTAACGAGATTCTGTTCTTTCTCGAGCGACGCTTAGTAATGTAATCAGCCGATAGAAATTCGAGCGAAGTTTATGGAGTCTAACGAGACATTTAGAAAATAAAATTCAGGTTATATTTACTATTTTGTTATTGATAAACGGTTGCTTTTGAGAAATCGCGGGGGTAAAAGCGTGGAGGCACCATAAATAATTGATTAGAAAATCAACTTTTGTATTGTTAAGGACTGACCGATGTGTGAGTAGACTTTTTAGATATTGTACTTGGTGTTGTCTAAACCCGAAGGACTATCACTGATGTGGCCTCTGAATTCAATGTACCGTGTGTACTTCTTTAGTCGAACGTTGCTACTGAACTGATACAAACTGTCTTACCAACCACCCCCACTTTACGATACGGTCCCTTGGACATGGGAGGCTAAATTGTATGCATAAGTTAAGAAATCTAATTGTGTTTGTTACTGTGTGCCACGTGTCGTTGGCTGCAGACCGGTCTACTAATGAAATGGCAATGGCTCGATGCTAAGAAAGAAATTACTGAGCTAATTTAAAGTCATAAAGTCACCCCTAGGCTCAAAAGAGTCGGACATTTTCAAGTGTAAAAATTTCATGATTTTTAATAAAGTTTTTCATTATCTGTATTGAATAATATACCTACAGACAAGTAACGAGATATCGAAAAAAATCGGATTTTTGCAGATCTTCAATGTTTTTACAGATGTTTTAATAAGACGCTACTACCACAACGCTACGAACGTAGTTATGCGATAACTTTAATAGAAAATCAGCAATTTCTGGAATTTTTCAACATCTATTTCGCAGTCGAAAACTCGGAAAAAATTCACAGTCGCGTGTGACATTAGGTAGGATGTTCACGAATTTTATCGTAATTTTTTGCTAAGCAGAACGAAAGAAATAGAGCAGAATTAATGAAATCGTGCTCGCCCTGTAACTACCCTAGTGATAGGGGTACCGACACGAAACTTGCCACAGAGGGTTTTCTTTGGAGGTGGGCCTTATGTACGAAGAAAGATCAATTTGGTTCGTGGGGCACCTTATCCGGCTGTACCGTAATGACCCCGTTAAAGTCGCCGTATCTTTTCTCTGGTTGTCGCGGCCGATTCGCAGCCTTGGACGTGCACTTTCTCAAGGCGTCTGATTTACGCGGCGGCGGCGCAGCGCGCGACGTCGATCTCGGAACACGCGGTTCACACGGGCCTTATTCGGCTACCGGCAGGGCTGACTCATTTACCGGGTATTCGTCAAGTGGCTCTTCTGGGCCATTGTATTGTAATTTCGACAGATGGTTCATTCAACGGTGGTCACGCGGGCGTCCGCGGCCCGTGGTCAAGAGCGCCCGATGCCCACCGTTGTCTCGGCTACGAAATTGCCCACACGGAGCCTTTGTTGATCGCAGACGCGCTTTCGATGATAATGAACAGCATTATTCTCAATGAAACGATCTATTGAAATCTGCGGCGCGACGAAATCCGAATCCGTGTGCCATGAGGTTGTTCACCGGCAGCTTTCCGACCGTTTCACGCTTCTATTATTATATTTCAAACGGAAAAAAGGTCCTCCAGAATTTTCGGCGAGCTCCTTTCGTCGGGTAGCTCTGCCTTCGAACGTATCGTCGTCGACGATGACGCGAGCACGAAGAAGAATTGTCATGAGAAAATGAAAATTGTCTAGAGTTTACGGAGCACTGAAAGTGGGGTCACTTTATCTTACTTAATATTCAAATTTTTAGCCACGTTTTTCATATTTACTCAAAGAAATAAATTCCAGCTTTACAGACCTCAATAATCGTAAATTAAAAATATTAGACTCGTTATTTTGACGTCATCTTTTCCTCTCGTCGTCGCGACCTATTCGCAGCCTTGGACGCGCGCTGGGATTGCATAAATTCGTTCGTCCTGTTGCAGGTCGAACTGCAGCTGCTCCCGGAAGGCACGTTTACCATCGATTCTGCGTTCCCGGTGATTTGAATGCAACCGGCGCGGCGCGGCGCGGTCGTCGGGCGTAGTGCTTCACGTGAGAGAATTCGTTCGTGGGTGTCACGGCAACAATAAAAAGGCGACACACGGTCTCGAAGGGTTGTACTTTTTATTGAAACTTTTTCAATCTTCGTAACCTTAGGTGAGAAAAACTTGGCGCGGTTGGGGAAAGGGGGCGGGCGGTCGCTCGGTCGGAAGGAGCTTATTTATTTACACGCACTTACTCGTACACATCTTTTTCCTTCGGTATCTGACACGGGGGCTGATCACATCTATTCGATTATCCATTAGCTATCTACGGCGGACCTAGGGCACTAATTCCTCGGGTGCGATTGAAATTGTGCGCTCGTTGTCGATCGTGTCTCGCCGACCGACGATCGAAGCGCGTGGAAGAAGGAACGTTCGAGGAACTATTGTCCGTGGCCTCTTAATAATTAATACAAGACAATAAAATAAAAATAATATAATATAAAATAATATAATATATATTTTTTTTTTCATCGGTTCTATATATATATTTTTGTATAATAATATAGATTTCTTTATAAAATAAAGTATCTGTTATAAAAAATTTTTTTCCTTCCGTTAGAACTTGCAGGGTACCGCGTCTAATACGAGTTATGCGCCTTCCTCTTCGTTTAAAGTCTAGTTTACGCGCGATTTCGTGCGACCAGCTGGATCGCGACACGCTGGAACGATACTAAAAGAAGAAGGATAGATACATAAAAATTGCACATCTAAGGGGGCGGGGGGCGAGGGCGAGAGGAAGAAAACGTAGGACGGTAGGGGAGGTTCAAGGGACCTTGGTACAAAAAGGTGAGGACATGTGGAACTATGTACGTTGGGGCTCTATTTACACCGACGACGCCATATTGGAGCTCTGGATGGCGTCGGTCAAGTTTGATCGTTCTCGATCCACGAAATAGGAGAAATTTCATCGATTTACAATTGAGGATAAAATGGTAATTTGCTCGCGAGAAGCTACACACGGTGCAACACCATTTTTTAAATTGTTCAAATGTTTGCGCGGTTTTGCATTCGATCTACACATTTTTTTTTTATAGAATGCACAAAATCCGCAGTCTAGTTGTTAATTCGATCAGGGGACCAAAGGGATGGGGGAGGGGGGGAGTCGGTGATAGGGAGCGAGAATGAGAAAGTCTTACGCACGATATCCTCTCTCTACGAGTATCACAATAACATCGTCCGACGGAACGTCCGAAGCCTGCGTTAACGCAGAATAGTTCGTCTACGTCTCTACGAATGCCCGCATCACTCGGACATCTCTCAGCTTCGGAGAACGGAAGGAGACCATGATCCTATCATGGTCTACGATTAACGCGGATACAACGTCGAATCTTAAACCTTAAGACAGTTCCGGTGATTAGAGTGGAGGGCGGGGGGGAGTGTGTTTGTTGTGTGGTGTGAACGGGGTTTACAGGAGATACAAGCTTAGCGAAATTAATAAGTACGAGTTATGTACATATGTACAACGATAGAACGACTCGGCGTTATCGGTATAATTATGTATCGTCGATCGGTTATTGTCGTGTATCGTGGAATCGCTGGAAGTACACGGAAACAGGTAGACGGAGAACGTTAATCCGGTTGCGCCTCGAAACAAATAACGTAGAGATGAACTTTATACGATTCGTAGCATGTCTAACTTGGAAAGATGAGAATTCTTTAGACCGTTTCGGTTCTCGATCTACCTACATCCGTTCCGTTTGCCGTCTGTGAACTCTGGCAGAACAGGATCTACCGATACCCTTCCGGATTCGCGGTTAGAAATACATAGTACGACTACTACGCACAGAAACGATTCGCATCGATCAATAACATTGCACAACAGACTTCCACATCCCTGGGAACTTCGTCAACATTGAGTACGCGTTTCTTGTAGATCTCGGAGCGTTCTCGGCTCGCAAGAATTTACGAGAAGGCCCGTTCAAATGTTCCAAGTTCAAACATACATATATCACGTTGTACAGTGTGATTCCGATGGCTCTATCTCGCGACGCTATCTTATTGTCCTCAAATTGTCATCGACATCCGCGATGTCGGCATCAAGTTACACGTGTACAGTCAACACTTGATGGGGCACCGACGTCTGGCTGGTTCCCGGCTGCTGATGAGAATACGCTGGTTCCTGTAGTCTGGGTTTGCTGTACGGTTTATGGAGTCCCTCCTCGTAGCTGAAGCTGGCCGTGTTGTTCCTCGCCTCGGCGCTCGGTGCCTTGTAGAGAGGCGGCAGGCGATGTCTACCCTCTTCGGAGACCATCTCCAGGCTCTCTTCCGTTGCGGCGAGAGCGCCCAACGAGGTTCCCGACAGCGGCCTCACCACGGAGACTCTCGGCTCGCCTTGATCCTGTTCCTTCAAAGGATTCGCGTATCTCCTGAGGTTCTCCTCGTTCTGAAGATTGTTCGACTTCTCGTCCAGATCGCTGCGGTGTCTGTGCAACGAGGTCTCGCTGCTCGTCGTCGCCGTCAGGCTGGACCGTTGCCTGACAGACCGGAGGTACCACAGCCCGCCGAACAGGGCCAACACTAGCACAGTGGCTAGAGCACCGCCGAGTACGGCCACGTAACTGCCAGCGCTGCTGGCGTTCACGGAGCTCGGCTCGCTGAGCAAGGCCGTCTCCACCTTGACCTCCAACACGGAGGCCAGAGCGAGAGGTCTGCCCAGGGGTCTGCTGAGAGCTTCGCCGAGATCTCTGGCTGCGTCCGCAGCGGCTTCGGAGAAGATGGTCACCTCCACCGTATCGTTGTCTCCTGGCTTCAGATCGCACAGAAGAACGATCGACTGTGGCCTCCTGGGATCGGCCAGCAACTTCCTCAGGCGTCTGCAGAGGATTTCCACCGAGGTGCCCGCGGCTAAGTTGTCTCTTCTCAACAAGATGGTGAGCCTGGAGCAGGTTGGGCCCGGGGTAGCTTGTCCGGGCCAGCACGACGGTGGCGCCGGCAGAGCCGGGGGACCGACTCTTCTGCCGGTCTCCACCGGTCTGCATTCACCCCAGGCCGGACAGGGTGGCGAGAGACAGCTCTCGCTGGGGCTGGGCACGCAGACTTCGTGGGCCAGGCAGGACGTGCCGTTCAGACAGTTGCCGGGCCCGCACCAGATATTGCTGCACTGGTTCTTCCCGTTCCTACACTCGCAGATGTTGCAGTCGTCGTCCCAGCTGGCGACCATGCATCCTGGACCACCGGCGGTACGGATCTCGCAGCGAGCACCGCTTCTACCCGGTGGACAGACGCAGGCGTAGCTCGCTATGCCGTCCACGCAAGTGGAGCCGCCGGTGCAAGGATCGCTGGCGCACTCGTTCACGTTGATGCGGCAATCGGGACCGGTGAATCCTGGGGCGCACTCGCATCTGAACCAGTTGATCCCGTCTACGCATTTGCCGCCATTCAGGCAGGGCAACGGCTGGCAGTCGTCGACGTCTCGCCGGCAGTTAGGCCCCTCGAAGCCTTCTCTGCAGACGCAACGGTAGTTACCGTCGGCGGTGTTCACGCAGGTCGCGCCGTTCTCGCAAGGATTGCTCGCGCACGACGGAGAAGCTATGTGACAGGCTGCGCCCTCCCAGTCCGGAGGACAATGGCAAGTGAACCCGTCCCCCCGGTCCTGACAAGTTCCTCCGTGACGACATGTTCCTGGCTCGCAGTGACCACCACGGAGGGCGCAGGTCTTGCCCTTCCAGCCGCCTCTGCAGATGCAGGTGAAGTCCGCGACTCCGTCCACGCAGGTGCCGTTGTTGCGGCATGGGGAGTTCATGCACTCGTCCACGTCTGCAATAGAATTAAGAGCTTAAATATTAATATGTAATTTACAATTATAAAATAAGAGTCTGTACTGTAAGTCGATTCTATGACCAATACTCTCTTTTAACGTAATGTCTGGTCGTACAATTCAAAGGAATACATATTTCTATCTTTAAACGTAGTACTCACCCTGATCGCACAGATCCCCGGTCCAGCCCTCCCTGCAAATGCACTGGAACGAGTTGACCAGGTCGACGCAGGTACCGCCGTTCAGGCAAGGACCGCCCCTGCAGTCGTTGATGTTCTCGTGGCAATGCATCCCGGTGTAGCCGGGGTCGCAGATGCATCTACCACCGTTGCATCTGCCTCTGCCGGCGCACGTTGTACCCTCGCTGCCGCAGCCGCTCTCCTCGTCCATGAGGCCGACCTGCGGGTTGTGAGAGGCCGGCTCGGAGCAATTCTTCCCCTGCCATTGTACCGGGCAGTGACAATAGTAATCGGTCTGCGTGTTGAAGCAGGGCGCGGAATTCCTGCACGGGTTCGGGCTGCAATGGTCCCTGTCGATCTCGCACTGATAACCGGTGAAACCGACCGGGCAGACGCACTCGTACGCGTTCACCAGGTCCCTGCACTCGCCGCCATTCTGGCATGGCTTCGAGGCGCACTCGTCAATGTCGACGTCGCAGTCCTTGCCCGAGTAGCCCGCGGTGCAGCTGCAGTGATAATCGTTCACCAGATCGATGCAGAGCGCCCCGTGCTGGCACTGTCCCACGCAGTCGTTGATGTTTTTCGTGCAGTTCTTACCCTCGAAACCGCTCGTGCAGCGACACCTAAACAAAGAAGAAGAACGGTCAAACGCGGGAAACCAAGATCACTCTTTTCTCTGGGAAGATCGCAGAATTCGAATACGTTGCGGATAAAATGCAAAACTCCAAACGAAAAATATATTTTCACGCGACGCGTCGAGTTCGGACGGTAAGTACGCGACTGAACAAATAAATATTCGCCGGGAGAATTGCGTCATGGGAGTTACGTTCTACTCCGCTACGGATTAATTAGCGAATGATCTGAAACCGATCGCCGTTTACCTTCATCCCGCGATATTTAACGAGCGCGGATAAAGACGTTCTAATTCAACGGACGTTAATGGATCCGCGGCTGGCAGCCGACTTCGGAAGGCTAGAAACTTTAAGGTGAACCAGTTACGAAACCGCGAAACTTTCGAGTAAAAGGTAGCCGGTAGAGCGGAGACGTACTTGTAGTCGCCGGCGAGGTTCGTGCAGGTCAGCGAGTTCTTGCAGGGGAACTCCTTCAGGGCGCACTCGTCGACGTCGAACTGGCACAGGACGCCTTGCCAGGCGGAGGGACAGTTGCAGACGAACCCGTTCTTCCCGTCGACGCAGGTGCCGCCATTTTGACAGGGCTGCGAGGCGCACTCGTCGTTGTCCGTCGCGCAATAAGGTCCGCTGAAACCGGCCGCGCACTCGCAATGAGCGCTCTCACCGAGCTCCCTGCAGGTCGCGCCGTTTTGGCAGGGGTTCGAGGCGCAGGGGTTGTCGACCTTCTCGCAGGTCGGTCCCGAGAATCCCTCGGGACACGTGCACTTGTACTGATCCGGCGCCGTGTTCTCGCAGGTACCGCCGTTCTGGCAGGGCTCGTGGGTCCCGCAATAGTTGAGGTCCTGGTCGCAGAGGATACCGCCCCAGTTCGTGTCGCAGATGCACTGCCAGCTCGAACCGTTGCAGTAGCCGTGCTTGCATCCCGGATACGGGGTGCATTGGTCGCAGAGCTCGCCGCGCCAGCCGTGACGGCACTTGCACTCGCCGCTCACGTTGCAGTGGCCGTGGACCGGGTGGCAGCCCTCTTTACACACCGCTGAAACAATCGAAGAACGTTCTTGTTAGTATGTACGGTCGATCGAAGCATCGCTGCGCAGAATATCCGATTTAAAACGTATTCATAGGAGAAGTTTCTATTCAGATATTTACAGGTATTCGGATAAACAACAAAAATTGAAAGTTTAGTAACTGGTGTGGCGGGGTCAGAATTTTTGTTTTTCCAGCTAGATTCGCCGTTTGGCCCACTGTACGACGTAGGTCAAAATCCGGACATTTAAAAAGGACTCTTCGCAGGTTCTCAGAAAGCCGAGTCGCCGCAGATCAAGGTCCTCGAGCCAGCTATCACAAAGCAATCCTTCCTCCATTCTTTCTTCGTTTCCTTTTCAATCGGCTGGTCGAGCGACGAAACAAGAAGAAAACACCACCGGCCAGTCATAACTCAGCCAGCTTTCCGACCGAATAATCCTCCTCCGTTAACAATGGCCGGCGGACCGCAAGCGGCACAAAAGTCAGCCGTGAATGGAAGTTAAAACACAAACGATTAATCCGACCACGGCCACGAAAGCATAAGTGTCGGATTATTTTCCGCGTCCACGTCCACGGAGGATTATAACGATCATGGCTAGGGTTCGCGTGAGAACGTGTGTGTGTGTGTGTGCATGTATATGTCTCTCTTTCGCCATCTTCGTCGCATGTTACACTGGAAGAGAAGAAGTCGGGATATAGTGGGGCAACAGGTACGCGATGCTTCTTACAGGTGGCAGGATGACGAAATCCAATTTCGTGCTGGCAAGGTACCGTATCTGTGGAAACGACGCTTTCGTTCCCTCAGCTGGAAGAAGAAAAAGGAACGTGACGGGGATCTCCGGTCGGGGCCGAGCAACTCAATTAGTCGAGGGGACAGAAAGACGGATGAGAAGTGACAGAGAGAAGGATTATCCCTCTGACCGTGAAACGAAAATTCACGTCGCGCGACACGCGTGCACGAATCCCTCAAACTTTTAATCGTCCTACGAACTCTTTACCGCTATGCACGCGAGGAGAACGGCGCGGCGCGACGGAATTGCATACAGAGCGAACCAAGCAACGGTTCCTAGCATCTATTTAGCGTCATCTTGCTACGTTCGGTCGGAGGAGCTTCTCTTCTACAATTTGCTTTTGTTTAAATCTCTACGAGCTTTCCTCATCTGAGAATTTCCGAAAATAAAAAGTAGAATGGGTATCCGACATCCCTATCCACTCTGCTGCGATATAATTCCTCTATCAGTGCCGGAGTAAGAACTTTTCCACGACTATCGACGTGAAACCAGTTATTACAAAACTGTTGATTAAGACGCGCGGCCGGATTCCGGTGTCCAGACTCCCGGCGGACACTTCTTCAAAAAGATCACAGAAACCCGCCGTCACGATCTGTCCACTCGAATCTAGGACAGCGTATTTACACACGGCTAAGTCCCAGCTATTTTTCACAGCCTTAATGCCTGAATATATGTGTATCTATCGTCGCGCGTATACACAGCTGCATATTTTCAACGGTGTGTAAGTACGAAGGACGTGGCCGGTCGTGGGATCTTTAATGATTAATAGTCCTGTGTACTTTCTCGTTCGCGCGGACAAACGCCGGCTCGTGGATATTTATGCGACTGCAGCCCGTGACACCCGAGGTTCTAAATAAAGACGGCCTGTTCGTTCGTTCTCTTTTTTTCCCATCTCGTTCTGCTGGTTCGCATCGTCGAGGTGGATCGAACACCATTCGGTTCCCGATTGTTACGTGGATCGCGGGGATCTAGATTTCCCTCGTGGCTACCAGGCGGGCAATTACACGGCCTGGAAGCGCCGGGAATAAGCGTGCTCGGTCGTCTCCCGGTTGTGTTGGACGAACTCTCTCGGCATTTTGCTCTCCGGCGAACTAGACTCGGCCTCGCTCTTTCTTTCGTTTTTTTTTTCCTCTCTCGTTTTCCCTTCCTCGGGGACGCGCAACAGGTGCGCGCGAGAATTACCCGGCGAACGAGGGAATCGTCGTTTCGTGACCGGCGATTCGCGGTTCGTTTAGGAAAGTCGATTACCGGCCGACCGCCTGCTCGAGATGCTGCGATGCCCGATCGAGCGGCTACCATCGCCAGGGTTAATTGCACTTGTCTACGCGTGAAATCGTGTAAATCGACTATGTGGGCTGCCTGGGAACGCGCCTGGTTCGGGGTCGGTGGTAAGAATCTCGCAAAAACAAGATTTCTCCTTCGCTGCGAAGGAGAATCCTCTGTGTCCACCGGGAATCTGTTCTTCTATGTCTCGCTTTCGATCGGGGACTGAACAGATTCTGAGACGAACTGTTTCAAAAACTGTCACGCCAGATTGCGGATCTCTATTCGAAATGAAAAGTTTGTGAATCAATCGCAAGACGCACGAGCTAAATATAAATTTATATTTTTCATTAATAATTTTAATTGTATAGTAAAAATAATGTATCAATGCTGTTTTAAACTTTTCACTGTTTTAAATTCCACCTACTCATTTTTCTCGTAAATGCATAAAATCCGGAGTCTAGTTATGAAGAACCGAAATAATATTATAAGTAGACTGTCGATCTTTACGTTTTATCTCTATGTTTGGTCAAAATGTGATGATTGAGAAAATTCATCGATGGTAAAAAAAAAAATAAAATGAAGACGACAATCTTACAAATGATGTCGCTGCTGTACATTACTCCCTACCAATTAAACTCATTAAGAGAAACGGCCAATTTTTCTATCGACCCATTTCTTGTAACGTGCAATTTTTATTTTGCATAAGGACCCGCAATCTGGCGATCGCGTATAGTATATTCTCACGTTAATTGCATGTCAGAAGAACTGTTGATGCAACGGTAGGTAAATTACGGATACGTAGATTCGTATCCTCTCCGCGATTATGTTATAAATGTATAAAGTGTACTCTTCGGTTGAATCGAATCACGGTTCTTTTTGTCGGGCTGATTATGCCGCGTTGCAATCAGCACGGAGCGGATACAAGGATGAAGAAGCGGTCACGGATTTTTCTCCGAACCGAATCGAACAAAGTAGATCGACCGCGAGAGATATAATTGAGGCAAAGTCACGGACGAGCTAATGGCCCCGGAGATTATTCATATTTGATTAACACCTAGTATAGAGTACCGTTGCCCCGTTGTTCAGGATCTATAAATCCAGCACCGAGCGTCTACAGTTACACGTCTATGAGTTTTTTGTCAATTCGCCGACACCGAGGAAATTAAACTCGCGCGATTCGTCTTCGTACGCCGGCTTCTTTATTTCCTCTATACCCGTTCCACCGATCCTGAAGAACGAACGGTGGAACGGACGCTGCCGCGAGAAGAATCGAATTACAGGTGAAGGTTCACGACTTTCACGTCGTAACGTTTACCTTTGGCCACGGGCAGAAGCGATAATCTGTCTCTCTCTCTCTCTCTCTCTCTCTCCATGGAAAAGCGAACGTTTACTTATCCGCCGCTATTAACCGCGACATTTTACGATTCACCCGCTGCGTAGCCATAAACTGCGCTCGGTGAAACTGCACCGGCGGATCCGAGGACGTAGCATTCGTGCGAGAGGATCGCGTTTGCTCCATCTGACGTCATTTTTATTATAAATCGGCACTTCTGAAAACCGATCGCTCCAAACATAGGCTTCGCTTTCTAGCGAGTACGATGTCTAAGCAAAATGGCGGATCCTTCAACGACGCGGTAAGGATATTTTCTAATATTTTATTATTCCTGCCACTTAAATCTTTTAACAAAATGACAATATAATTTTTTATAAACGTAAAACGTTTTAATAAAAGATAACTAATAAACAACTTCATTTTCTTGAAACTGGTCAGTAGAATCGTGGCAACCGTCGTCCCGGGCGTTTCGAAACACACTCTATCGAACAATATACTATAACTCACATAATTTTGATTACTTTAAAATCCCAACGCGGAAGGTTCGACAGTTTTTTCTGGAGAAAAATGCCTAAGATTGGTGGAAACGGGGACTCGAAAACCGGAATAGCTCCTTCAACGATCATTTCGGATAATGGACGAGTTTTCGCGAGCGTGCCGGTTCGGTGCGCGAGCATCGTCGATTTTACGAGGAGCATCGAGAGTCGTTTTACGATCGCGGTTTACGGCGGAAAGGGGTCAAATGCAAACGAACGTGTGCCACGTCCGAGAGCCGGGATAACGCTTCTCTCCGCGGAACGGTGTTGCCGGCGATGCTTGGGGAGCTCGTGTGAAGACGATGCACGAGTGAAATTCTCGTATTGACCTTTCACAGCGCGACAAAAATGCCGGAGCCAGTTCTCTCTCCTTCTCGTAACCGACCGACCGGCTGCTTCATCGTCTCACGAGTACACGATTTCCACCGATAGTCCCTAATTGGGGTCGTCCCGTCCTTCTTCCTCCATCGGCGCCGACGAAAGTGGAGCGTGTCTAATTGTGGGACGATAATATGATCTTCCCGCATCGTAAAACTGTTGAATATTCCGGTGTCAAGGGGATGCGACCTCGTTCGTTACCTTAGGGACACTTTCTATGTGAACGATTATTCCTCGGCCATTGTTTCGATCCGTACATGGACCGTTCCGTTCGACGATGCTTGTTGGGAGCCTTGTTCTCTCGAACCGTTCTGATTACACCGTGTGACAAAACGATAGCGCGCATTAAGATTCACTTGATTCCAATTCTGAAAGTTCTTTCTATCAACTATTTCAGGATACGTTTAACAACATGTACAATAAGTAAAATCAAATCGGGCTTTACCAACCTGCTTGACAAACGTAACATTTTTCATAACAAATGTGAATGGACATGTCGAAATGAACATTCTGCGCAATATTGAGTACACGCGGGTATACCGAAAACTAGGAATAACATAGAAAATTTTTACCAGAGAAATGCAAGATTTGCTGTTTTTTTGTCACACGGTTCATGTACCAACGACCGCTTCTTACCACGTTCCAATCGGTCGAAGTTTCAGGAGGAAGTTCACGCTTTAGTGGGAGCCGAGGAAATCTTAAAGTTCAGAGTGTCAAGGGAAACCGGCTGGCGTCGAGGACGTCGGTTTTCCTTTGAGCCTTTATTATTATAAATTGCTACTTACCCGCAAGCAACTTTGAAGTCGGGACGCATCTTTAAATAACTCTTGAGCAATAAACTTGAGCAATAACTTTCGAGATAATCGTAATACACGTGCACGACTTCAAGAGGATGTAATAATGTTTGAAGAGTTCCTCGTGGCGTGTAATTCTCCGCGTACAATTACATTTATCGCAATTTAATTTAACAAAGTGCAAGATCAGTTTCCAACAATGAATCGAAGGATGTAATTATCCACTTAAACAGAACACTAGCATCTGATGTTTGCTGATGTGCCGATTCTATTTATAATACCCCCATTGAATAATAATCGATCGCAGAATGCACGCAACACCGACGCGGAAAAAATAAATGAAGAAGGAAGTCAATGAAATTCTGCATAAACGTATACGGCCAGTGATGATATCTATTCATGTTATTCATTCAGAGAGCAAATTAGTTTACTGGGCCGCCTGTGCCAAGAAAAACAGCAATTAAGAGAAAAAACCAGACGCACCTGTATTTACATACTGTTCTCATCATTAAGTCCTCGTTACATGTTTTCCAATGTTCTGAACTTTTGCTTTCGGAATCACAAGGAAGGACGTGTCTTTTCCAAGGCGAACCGTCACGAACCGTTCGAAAGATCCTTCAGTGCTTCGTACAAAAATTAGCATCTTATAAACACGACAAGATTGGTTTTATTTAGGACTGATATTTCTTAGACTGTGAGGTCGAATAAAGAAACGTGTACGTTAGGTGTCAGCTTCCGAAACCCGAAATTTTGCATCGCGAAAATACAAAAAATTTGATAAAGTTCAATGAGTTTTAGACATGCTGTGAAGATCATCATTCACAAGTTTTAGCGGTCGGCTTTAGTTTACGAGATAAGCGCACAAAGCTTTACTTGCAATGTTAGTTAGGTTTGGATTAGATTTGGGGATCGAATCTAACCCAGCATTTACAAGTAAGGTTCAGTAAAGTATTTTTACCGTATACGATAACCCATCTACCTAACCTAGAGCTAACACAAACTCACAGAAGTTTTTTGAAAAAGTTACTCACAATGTTGAATTTTATAACATATTTGAAGATCGTCGAAATCGGCGAGGACCCGCATAATTGGTAACTTAAAAATTTTTTTAATTGCCTTGAGACACGAAATGATTTTTCGATAGCGAAAAAAATGGTTGTTATCGATGTTATTAGGCCCGCTATCGTGGCTATACCCCTCAGAGTGTGTGCGATCAATTACGCGAGCGACCGTATGCACGCAGCTTCAAGTGCAAACGGCGTGTTATTGGCGGGTTACCGACGTAGATCAGTGGAAACTTTCTCGACGCAGAGAGACACCTTGAAAATGTCGGCGAGCAGAGGGATAAACTGTAATACATACCACCAGTCGGATGAGTTGCTAACACGGGGAGGCGGAAGTAACGATTAAGCAGCGAAGAAAGAGCCGCCATATTAGTCGGGCCAGCATTGTGCGATGGGATCTGGCGTGATGTTGCTACCTTTATATGATCGTACGACATACGTCTAACGTCCGTTCATTGAGGCACGCTTCGAGATAATTCGTGTGTTTCACTGTGCCGACGACGACGCGCCCCACGGGACTTTACTGTTTTCCAGAAGAGTCCCACAACGACGCGACGCGACGCGACTCGACTCGACGCGGCGCGGCATGCACACGGAAGCCCGTAACAGCTTCACGGTGGAAACGATTTACCGAACGAAGATGCACAACACCTCGCGTCTGTCCACGGTTTTATGCTTCTAACGAGTATCCAGCCGATTTTCACTTTCCCCCTTCTGGCTGGATAAGCGACTCGCGAGAAACGTCCCATCCCGCGCACGTCCGCGTACGGATACCGCTGACGTTTATGGTCGCGGTTGATTGTTTTTTCGGCTGCCCGGTTCCAAGGTGCGCTAAGGTAGTTGACGGCGCACCCGTCAACCTCTCGCGATTATTTATTGCCCGCTCGAGGCGGCGGCGGTGTTACGCGAACAATTAATCAAGGGTTATAGTTCACGCAGCTGGGAATATTTTGCCGAAGTCGCGCGAAATTCCCCGTAACCGACGGACGCTTAATCTCGCGGAGAGTCTCGCGCTAAAAAGCGGAACGCTCGACACCCCGGGAAATAAAGTCTGGATACTTAACGCTGTAATTTCAGCGACTCGATTGATAGCTGGTACCTGGCCGGTGGTCCCAATGGAACGCAATCGAGCTTTTAATTAAAAGTTTATGGTGCCGTCGATAACCATTTATTCGTAAATCGCCGGAAACGATCGCGAAGATTTCGGATCCACTTGCAAACCTTCTGGAGACGATGAAACAGTCGGACAAAGCGCGATCTTCCTGCAGAATTCAATAGATCAATGGAGAAAATCGAACCGATTTAGAGGCGTCACCGGCCATTTTAGTTTCGACGGATCCAATCTCACCGCCTCGTCGATCAGTTAACGAATCGTGGCAGGGGAACGTGCTGCGACGTAGCAAGGCTAAGGTCACCGATTACTCGGCGACTTCTTTTCATTGATCGAATCGATTTTTTGCGAGTAGGAATAGGAGGGGTAGGGGGGACACCAGTCGCGTAAGTAGAAAAGTCCGGTTGATCGATCGCATGGTAGCTCGTTACTCTCGTTAGCTTGGGGAGCACCGGTCCGTGAGAAACGCGAGCGAAACGGCACAGCACGGCATGGCCGCAAGTCGCGCAAGTGCGATTACGCGCGACGCGAGATTTCACGCTTCGGAGATCGATTAATTATTCCCCCGGCCACAGGTGAGCAAAAAACCCGAGTAGTCGTTTAGTCGCCAATATCGCTGCGGGCCCTCTCTCCCCTCCCTCTCGCGCGACGCTTCGTTGCATGCATAACGAGACAGCAACGACAACGACAAAAGCGGCGCTCGTTCCCGCCTTGTTCACGGGACGGCGGCGCGGAGCGGCGCGGCCGTGTTTCACCTTTTTACCTTCGTTTTTACTCCCATGGAACCGTGTCCTTTTTCACGATCTCACGACGCGAACCGGCCGATTTCCGCTCGAAATCAAACCGTTCGATAAATCACGCGGAAAGATTCCCCGTCGACCATTAACACGTTACTCGCCCCGAAGCTGATTACACTCCGCGATAACACTATCGGGTTGAGGAATATGTCCGATTTTTAACGGTAACGTTAAACATAAAATTAAAGTGAGGATGACTCACTTAGAAGTGAGTTAGTTACAAGTTAAATAGAAATTCATTTCTTCCCTTAACAGCTTTTTCACATTGAAAACCACGTAACAATAGTCTTAAATTTTTTAAATATTTTACTGTTTTATATTTGGTGAATTTCTTCGTAATAGCCAGTGGAAGGCCTAGGCGAAGGGACTTAGATCGTGGACATCTAGATCTAGATCAATTTTAGGAAGTTGCGTTAGCTCAGAGTCCCTCCAGCGAGAAGCGTTCGCAAAAGGACTTCTACACAACATCATGTACCTTATTCATCTCAATTGCAGATTCGAAGTGCATGCAAATGCGTCTGTCTAAGATGGATTCGCTGATCAGTATGGATTCAGATTAATGGATTGTACAAACAATATTGCTCGAGTGTGACACGCCGATTTTGTCGAAACTTTACATAACAAAGAACACGGTCGACTCGCGCGAAGGTCCTTAAGAATAATTCATAGCAAGGCCGGGAACGTTGTTTGCCTAGAGTCTAGAATATCGATAAAATCGTTCGACGCGTCCGGCGTTCCGAAGGAGACGAGAAGAAACTAGGTGAATAAGTAAGAAGATTGACTCACCTGTTTCACAGTCGGAGCCCTTCCATCCCTGTATGCACACCTTGTCGCCGTTCTCGTCGCAGGTGTAATGGCCGAATATGTCGTTCCGTGGCCGGCAGAACTTCGTGCAGGTCGCGTTGTAGTAATGATCCGCGCACTGGACCCGAACGCGATAGGCTAAATGAGCGTTTCTTCCTTGATGATTGAGGGTGTGCCACGTGGGTCCTGGCAAGACAATGCCGCTGTAACTCGCTTCCTCGATCACGCCTGCGCTCGCCTCGTCCCTCGCTTGCAGGATCAGCGTGAATTGCCTCTGCGAAAACACGATTTCAATAATTAAACCGGAACCCTCTTGCGCACAAGGGAAACAATTCAATTTTAATTGATGGAAGATACACGAGAGCCGCAAGCTCTATCAAAAATAATAAGCAGACTACGGATTTTACCACAAAAATTGGTAAGCGTAGTTTAAAGCAACAGAAAGAATCGAAGAGTAGCGATACAGTGTATTTGTTCATATTTTTATTTTTCTTTTTAAGATATTTTTACGTCAGGCTGTAAACTGAACTGATTTTTCCTAAAGAAATTTATTTCAATAAATTCGAATCGATTCGAATATCTATGAGAAAACTCGAAGCAACAGCACATTTCTTTGTTAAATAATTTTATATTATCAAGTCGACAAATGACAGTCACCGAATGGAGATATAATAAATATAATTCGGCGTTCCGTAGAGGAAAGACGACGCGTGTAAAGAAGAATTAAGGAGGAACTATGCCGTGAATGCTGGTATTAATAGGCGCTTGGAAAATGTCTTTGTTGTCGCGAGTGCTGGAGCAGACGTTAATGTTACTGTCTGGAATTGCTCTGTTCCGGTAAAGGCGAATCGAATACGGAACGGGTGACGTCACCCTCGTCTAGGGCTGCTTCGACAGAGGAAAGGAGATGGTTTGATGAAGCCAGCAATTAACCCTTGCCCAGCTTGAATAATTCCTCAGCGACAGTGGCCCTAAGTGGAACCTTCCGAGATGAACTTTCGCAAATTTATACAGCGTTTCCTGACCCTTCGCGCTGACGCGTAACACGCTTGAATAAAATTACCATTTTTCTTCTACGACCGACGCGACGCGACGCGACGCTACGGCACCATGGATCGACCGTGTAAAATATTAAAACATTGATGATAAATTATGGGACATGCGTTCTGCGTCGTTATACACCCGCTTTTTTTACGCTAGCCATTTTCTTTATGATTTATCGCTGTACGTTAATAATGACGATTAATCTCTCTCCTCGACGGAACGTCGGATAACTTCGTGTATTTTTCACTCGGTACCGTCGCCGTGAAACTTCAGCTCCTAAGTTAACTATTTTATTTCTGACTTCGCGGAATTACGAGCCGACTGCGGACACTTGTGCGAAATAAAACTTTCCAAGAAAACAGAAGTTGTGGACGTATTTCTTCTAATTACTAGACTTATGCATTTATGACGTTGGTCAGGTGCAATTTGAAAGAGATCAAGAGAATTTATCATTTTCATTCCACTAAAATTATTAAAGAAAGGAAGAAAGTTTCGCTTGGCCCCTGATTCTTGAAATTGATAAACAATTACCATGGTTTCCTAGAAAATAATTCGTTGAGACGGGAATTTACGCCGGCTTTTGTGGCAGAAGCGTTGCTTACAAATTGACGCGAACTCCGGCTGAACTTTCGCCCCAGATAGAGCGGTCTATCTTAAAAGATAATGTTATACTATCGCAGGTTTTTTTTTCTGCGCGGTGTCTGAAAATTGCTGAAAATTATCGGACACTTACCAGGATCGTTCGTTCCCAAATCGGTAACAGCGGCAAAAAGCCGGTAGGCGCGTAAGGCTAACGCGACTTCCAATCGTGGAAGTGTCGTGCCGCTTAAGGAAGCAATTCGCAGGTAAGAAACGGTCCCGCAACCTGCGACATTAGCCGCGTTATCTAAGCATTTGGGTTGCTAGCAGGAGGGAATGTTTTCGCTAATTCGAGATCGGCAGTTCAGTCACGATCAGGCAGTTAGCCGAGTGAACATGACTCCGAAAGCAGAAAAGTAATCGATCAACCGGGAGTTATCCGTTCCCACATATCGCCAGGAGAACCGTTCGATTCGGAGGCACGTATGTACAATGAAACGTTGTTTCGACATCGCCGAAATTTTCACAAAAAAAAATTAGGAAACATTTCAATTCAAGAATTACCATTCTTGTCGAGCAACGACTAGACTCAGATGTATAGACACTTAATGTGTGTAATGATATTTGGTCCCCTCAGGGTTTCAAATCCATTTTACCACTTCTTCCCCTCTTCCACTCTCACCGTTGCCTAATTTCAGCGGGACCTACTTTTTATTACGGTGGGTTTCGAACCATCTAAACTCAGGATTTTAATGGAAAATAACATTTGCAAACGTTGAAAATCCTAGTGTAATAATCTTCCGATAGATAAAGCGGTACGGTGCGGACACATCGGGCCTGGTGCGGTGGGAGAATATCGTATTTCAAAAAATCCGGGAAAACCTGTTGCCCAGGATCGTTTGTAACGTTTCATCGGGAGGCACGTTTATTTTTCACTTTCGTTGGGTGGCGGCGGGCCCCCTGCGCGGTCTCCGAGCACGCGAAACACCTGCAGGTTCTAATTAAAAAAATCGAGGTGGTAGCTGGTGGGTTCGAAAGTCCCTCCTCTCATTGTCTACCGGCGAGGATCTTCAAGTTCATTAAACCGGGCGCGCACACGGTCGAGCGCGCGGGACACCGATGCGCCGATGCACCGATGCACCGTGGCGCGGCGTGATCCTTTTTTTCTCGGAGCGGGACCGGTTCCATCGGGAACACTTCCAGCTTTCTATCGTCGGTCCCCGGACTCCCGGACACCCCTTTGGGATTCGCTCGCTGCTGCTGCTGATGCTGCTGTTGCTGTTGCTGTTGGTGCGGCTGCACGGACGAACAGATAGCCCCTGTCTTCCGCGGCAGCCGCGATTGGAATTTATTTATTGCATTAGCCGGCCGTCACTCACGGGCCTTGATTGGTGGTACCAATCAGGTCCGACGTTGCGACGAGCGGAGACGCTTCTCCGCCGATCCGTGGACGCACGATGCAGGAACGGAACCACCGGGGAACCACACCATGCATCGAGAACGAGAGAAACAGAGAGAGAGAGAGAGAGAGAGAGAGAGAGAGAGAGAGACTCGCACAGACTCACTGTAATTATTCTGATTTGTGGCGGGACGACCCAGCCGACGGACATCGATGGGTCCCGTGAAAAATTGCGGGGGTGGGCTCGATTACACGCGGACCAGTAATTATGGCGGATGCGCCGATCACGTTTTGATGGGACATTTGTTTTACCTCGTTTTCTCGTCCCGACTCGGGGGACTCGAAACCGGAGACCACGAGGGCCGTAACGAATGTGGGAATCGGATTTTTTGATCGGCTGGATCGAGGCGAGTCTCGTCCGAGAATCATCGAATGCGTCAACCGGTAGGAGAGACCGGGGAAAGTTGATACAGGTTGATAGAAATTATCTGGACACTGCGTATACAAGGTGTCCCATCAGATAATGCCTCGTTGAATTACGTCATCATTATTAATCGCCGTGAGAAACGTTTTAACGGCGATTAAAACGGCTTCGAGAGAAATACTGTTCGCCAGTTTTGTGATTCCGAATGTTCTGTTTGGATACGGTCGGGAGACGGTAAAGTGGAATCTTGTTTGCTTTGTTTCCTCTCGTATTATGCACTTAAGGTACTCGTTTTCCCATATACCTTTCAGCCACACGTTTCTCTTGTAGCTCTCGCGACCTTCGCTAAATACCTGTGAAAATCTTGTTCGTTTTAACACATTGAGACCGCGCTTCCCACGTGACACCGAGATTAGCAATCGTTTTAATCTGCTACACCTCACGTGACAAAACTATTATCGCTTGCGAACACGTAGCCAATCGTGATCGAGGATTAAATTTGAAAAATATTCCAAGTTCTTTTTGCGATGATGAGTTTCGACCGAAGCAACATAATTCGCACGTTTCAGCAGCGTTCAACCAGGAAAAATTTGCTGGCGACGCGTTCGTTTGGCGGCTAGCGATCCAATTTCATTTTTTCCGGGCGGGCGGCGGCGCGGCGCGGCGGTTTCGCGGAAGTGCAAAATTTCTCGGGTCCCGATCTGGCCCGACACAAAGAGCCACGTTGTGGCCAATCCGTGGCGAGTCAGACGTCTCGTGCTAAATGTAAAGTCGGTTCTCGTCGCTGCCACTACCTAGAGCAGATGAGCGCTAATTGGTGTTAATTGGTGGCTCGCTTGGGGCCCGGCGTTCCCACGCCCGCGACTTTCATGCTCGCATTTTTTTTCCTCTCTTCTTTTTCGTTACACCTCGTATATATATTCTAATTCGTCCGCCTGTCGCGGTCGCTTCCTTGCCCCGGGAGAAACAGCCGTTCTTTGTGCAGGCTCTCTCGTTTCTGCCCGCGGACCGTCCCTTTTGTCGGGATGTCTTAATCGATAGGAGTCAGCGCCGGAATTACGATCAGATAAAATTTCTATTATATTCCGACGATTTCTGATTGAATCGGCGTCGGTCGGTCCGTGGAATGCGAACGGGGTGAATAGAAAGCGGATCGATCGATTTCGAAAGGCGAAAAAGGAATCGGTGCTCGTGTAAATGCACCGCGTGAACAGTTTAGAAAAATCCACTTTTTTTCAATCGAAACATCGTGTTTATACGAATTGAAAAAATATTATAAATAAACAATTAAGTCAAACTCTGTGGTGTAATCCCTAGAAAAATGTGTGAGGAGCAAAATAAATGATGGCTGAACGTGAGTAGTCAATTAATTATCGAGTTATCCTGCACATTAATTTAAGGAATAACTTATTCACTGAATTTCAGTACATAATTTTGGAAAAGCATTTCTAAGGTTCAGTGTTTTTGAAAAGTACAATAAAAGAAAAATCGATATTTTTAGACCAGTTGCACGAGCATCCCCTCTCGAGTCTTTGTTAATGAAAATTATAGAATGCGATGTGAACAGCGTTCCAAATTGTCGAGGGACAGTGTGGTTAAGCGTCCCGTTGGGTCTGAAGACCTTTTGATCGCACGTCAAACGTTTGAAGAAGAAGAATAAACGGTTGAAGTGCAAGCAACCGTGATCCAAGCACGTGAAGAGAGACCTATAACCGTGGATCTAGGAATTCGTGTGGGCGGTTCGCAGAACGTTCCGCAGAAAACCGCTTTACGTCTTCGCGAATTTCCCCTTTCACTGGCGAAATATCACTGAAAACCGGCCTCGTCCCCGGAGCGATCGATAAATTATCGTGGAGGACCGGTAAAAGTCATGACTCGACCACCGGGCTTCTCGATCATCGATCGATCTGCTCGCAACGTGGGCCGTCTCCGCCTGTGGGCGTAGGAAATTCATTAACTCGAATATTATTCCTCGAGATGTCGATACGCGAGGACTAATTAATTAATTTCCTGTCACCGGTCAGCTGGATATCGGTTTTTCTATCGGAACGTAATCGGCCACTGTCACTTTTGATATTGTTTGCCCGACTCACTATGCCACGGCTCTCACGAATTTTCATACTTCTTATTTTTAACACTAGGTTTACGGAGCACTAAAAATGCCTACGTCACATGACTTTATGAAAATAAGAAAAATTTTTCTATTTAAATTTTAACCCATTATGTTTATAATATTCAAGCGAGTCACATCTATTAATTGTTATTTCGAAGAATCTCATATTTACAGTTTATTTGCACTAATCATTTATCAAAAATTATACGCATAATCGAACCACGTACAGATCCACTTTCCGATCGTATCGTGTAGAATGCGAAAACAGTGATAGGCGAGTATAATATCGTAATTAATCAAAATCATTTATATATCATACAGACATATTAAAATTTATTCGTACCAGTGATTGATGGCTTGTGTGAATCGCGACGTCAATCATTAATTTTGTTGTCAAAATTAACCTGACAAGATTTGCGTGAATCCTCTTACTATAACAGACAGAGAGAAAGCAGGAGCCGAGCTATATTTCATTCGAACAACTAATCAACAGAACGGACATATGTTGAATTTTTCATATCTGTTCTACTAAACTTTTAGGGGTCGTAAGTTGCAAGTCGAACAATTAAAGAAAGAAACCTGGATCGAGAGAGGAGAAACATTTTCGACGATTTCGACGAAGAATTGTGGACTGTAGGACCGTGGGTACCCTGAAAATCGCGATCGAAAGGTATCGACGGAAGCGAGAGGCGAGCACGTATAGCACGAGGAGGCTCTATCGGCTCGGCTCGGCTCGGCTGTCGTTCCATCGTGGCGGCGATGGACGCGTCCACGTACCGATCCTTCGATCGTGTGTGTGTGTGTGTACGTGTATCTGTGCGTGTGTGTCCGGTAAGTGCACGTAGGTACTTACGTACGCCGAATAGAACGCGTCTCCTTCTCTATGTCAGGCGACGTGTCTTTGGTTTCGCGGAAAAGATCGAACGAGTGGAACGTGAGGAGGCGTACTAAGCAGAGGAGAACGTCCGAGGCCCGCCGCTGTGCCGCGCCGATCGGGGAACCTTGAATGAGAGTGCACGGTTTCCTTCGATTTCTTCCATCGTTTTCAGCGTCCCTCTTCGCAAACTAGCCCGAGCAGATCACCGGGTAGAATCCTCGCCACGCCGGCAAGAAATTCGATCGAACCTCCGATATTCGATTGAACCTCGCGTAATGTCTTCACTATTAGGTTGCAAATTCAACATAGTTTTTTTTTAACAACCTATGGAATCAACGATTTCATATTTTTTATATCACGATTATATCTTGCATGAACTCCATCAAATCAGACTCAGCGTTCTGAATCCGTGTTTCTGCGTGTATTTCGCTCATTAGCATGCAAATGGTACGATTTAGCACGAAAAATAACGATTCGCTGTGAGAACTGTGGTTTCGCACTCGCATTCATCGAATCTTGCATAAACTCGATTAAAACTTGACCCAGAGTTCCCAATTCGTGTTCCTGCATGTATCTCGCTTATTTGCATGCAAATAGAGCGATTTAGCAGGAAAACAACGATCCGCTATAAAAACTGTGGTTTCGCACACGCATTCATCGAATCTTGCATAAACTCGATTATGGAAATTATATTGTCGCAGGAGGTATCTCGGAAATTCGATTTCGTCCGGTTCCAAGGGGGGAATTTCGGAAATATTCCCCCTGGTTAATTAGACGGACACGCTTCCGCCGAGAATTATGCCGCCGAAGATCGGCTTTCCACGGCGGACCGCGTCGGCCTCGATCGTTTTTCATCTTTCACCTTTCTCCGTCGAGACGAGGGAGACCTGTGTACCCTGTTCCCGGTCCGAATTTCGACCGAGATTTACGCGGCGATTACGCCAATTTATTTCGTGAAAGCGCCTTACGTAAAATCACCGCGCGATGCATTATTCATCGGACCGCCACATTATTTCACCGCGTTCGCCCGTCTGCCGTAATACCTCAATTAAACGCAACGCGATCCAAAAAGCTGCTCTCGATCGTTTGCAAAAGACGCCGGGGTGGGATCCGCGTGCATTGAAAGTCGTTCCAGGGTATCGTTCCTTTCGATCTACCACCGAGAATTTCGGATTATGCGCGTCGGGGTATTGGGACACTCGTGGGTTTTCTAAAACGTGTGCATTGTACGGGAACACGCCAATTAAATTGGAATCACGGGTAATGGAAATTGCGCGAAATGTTCTTTCGTTAAATGGAAAGAAATGTTTTAAACATGTACAGAATTATTTAAAGTGTTCCCGGTCTACATTTTCTTGTATACCTGAATAGCAATATTCGGGAAACAGAGGCTATGAGAAAGAGTCCTGTTAATTAAGCAATAACGGTAGAAACACGACTATTAGGAACATAAGTTTCGAGAACATGTCAAAGCCTTCGTGTCACGATAATTAAAAAGCTCCTGATCAAAAGTGTATATATTTATGGAGGATACGGTACCGTACTCGAACAATGAAGATTATACATATATTTCGTTCGTGTCCTGAAAATTAATAACAAGTGTCCCATAACAGCACAAAAGACTTTGTTAGAATCGCTAAAACACCCATTATACAATGCTGTTAATTACACGTACCCTGAATCGCGATTTCTGTTTCCATTAAAATTTCACAAGACGGAATTAGATCGTAAATACTTCCCACAAGAAAGAGGATGCACACTCGCAAAGTGGCAACGAGATTCTGTGGTATGAAAAGTATGCGCAAGAGACAGCGTGAACTATAGTTTGAGAAAAAAGAGCGCGCGCACTTGGACAATTTTAACTTCGCAGAAAAAACCCGCTGTACTGCCGCCGTGTTTAAATACATTACAATAAATAGTCCGTCGCCGTCCTCACGATTCCACCAAATTGTCTGCACAGATGCGACCGACGCACAAAGAAAATTACTCAATCCTAATTTACGAACCGAGCTAGCTAGTTTTCACGCGAAGCGATTTCGCTTGCCGAGAGAGCAGCGTTCTATCTTCCCTCCGGACTCGTCCGAATAATTACGAGCGGTAGCATAATACCGGCGCGCGGAGAATTTTCAGCGTCTCGTCCCGTCCCGTCTCGTCTCGTCGCGTCGGATTCTTCGCTCTGATCGTTTTCAAAAGCCGGGATACGATGGAATCCTGATTCTCCACAAAGTGTGAATGCCGCCGGGAGCTAGCTCCCGATCGTGTACGAAAGAGGTGAGAGCGTCCCCCTCCCCCGCCGCTTGACCCTAAATCTCCGGACACGTCTCGGAGGAACATGGAGGTCAGACAGAGCGTGTCGCGATGCGATAAATCCGCGGTCGCGTTTCTCCCTTGAGAAGAGAAGACGAAGAAGATCCGGAGAAGGGGGGGGGGATCTCCGGCACAGCTCGAGGAGTCAGGGTTGTTGTTCGTTCCCTGGAAATTCCGAGGATTCGCCGAGAAAGAAAGAGAGGGGGCGGCGAGCGCTCCGCGTTCGTTCTGGAATCCTTTCCCTCCGTCCTCGCTTCCCAATTAGCCGGCCGGCTAATAAATCTCGCGGTGTCCCCGGAACCCGTAGAAAGGCCATGGTGGTGGACCGCGACTCCGGGAAAAAAGCGCAGCCTCCGAGGAGGAAGCGGACACGCTGGACGAGCAGAAAGGGGCGAAAGAACGAAGGGGATTCTCGAGCGACAGGGGACGAGGAGAATCCGCCGTTGCCGGGGCCACTATTCACAGGGGCACAAGGCCAAGAAGCCTCCTTCGTATACGATGTCGCGGCTCCTCCAGGCTTAAAAGGGGCCCGAAGGAGGAGTCAGCCAGTCTGGACCCGCGCGCAGCCCGCGGTCCTGACGGTGGTGGCCGTTTGCCGTTGCCAGTTACCAGTTACCAGTTACCAGTTGCCAGTGCCAGTGTGTGCCGGTGGCCTCTACCTGCATCGTGGCTCAGGCCCACGGAACACACCGGCATTCCTCGTATTAAATGCCTCGCCGACCCTCGAGCTCTCGCGGAGTCTCCATGTGTTCATCGACGCTTTATGGATAGAACGACGCGCCTCTCAATGAATCCTGCCGCGGATCTCGCTGCGCCGGGGAAACCGCACGACGACGTTGATCGATGGAGCCTGAATTAGTTTATGAGAGTAATCACGCCGCTCGCTTCGGAAGAAACGCGAAGAAAACACGCGGAATGCTAGCTCGGAAAATTGAGGTTTTTCTAGAGGTGTGCGAGACTCGAAAATCTCGGGTCGAACATTTTATTCGGGATCGCGAACGATCGAATATTACGTCGGAGAACAAGCCCGAGTAATCCCGACATATTCGAGAATCCGTTCGAAAGCCCGCCCTGATCCCGAAAAAATTCTCGAGCCGATATTTTCAGGTTCTAGCACACCTGTAACAATTAACACTTGTTTGAGATTTCTACCAGAAATAGAAGAAGCAATCATTTGTTACATTCGTAAATTAATCTTTGTTCCGTTTCGTTTTACTTTGCTTTCGTGAAATTTTTTTACGCTGTTGCGTGGGCGCTCGAAGCGTTAACAAAGATTGACGACGCGGTAGTTGTTGGAAGCTAGCGTCGGAATGTTTGTACGTTTACAGAAACGTCGGATCCAGAGCGGCGGATCTGGAAGGCGTGCTTCGGACCTCGACGACCTTGTTGATCGAATCGTTCGATAAAGCGATTAAATCGGAACCGATCAATCATTCCTTAAAATATTAGTCGCTTGGCGAGACAAGCCAACAATGTGGGTAGAAAAACTGTCTCGAGTATTTTTGTCGGGGCTTGATGTATGACTGGTGAACGCGAATAATCCTTCATAAAGTCGGCGGATTATTGAATCCATTTGCGTCATGGTGCCTCTCGCATGACTTTGAAACTTGACGAAATGGCGACATTTCTGACTTCTGTTGGCCCATGAAATTCCAAACTGTTCCAGATTTGTTAAAGAATTATTATTGTCTATGGATTGTACGCCATCTTTCTGCCCTCGAAATTTATAGAACTTATAGAACTCTAGATAGTCTTCGTGTAAAATTGTAAAATCCAAAGGAATCGATACAAAGTCGGATTTCGATTCGTCAGGGTATCCGAAATACATACCTTCGCGTACACCGGGTAAAGGGATTCGTGATTCTAGCAGTAGCCGAAACGTCGCACGACGTACGCGCATTCGCAGTCGGCGATACGCGAATTCCAGGGAGCAATCGGGCAGAATGAACGCGAAAATCTTGGTCAGGGTATTTGTAAGTCCCATCGAGTGCTTGGTTGGGCGCTCGCGCACACATCCTCGGTAGAGAGTCAAGGCCTATGGAGGCAGCAGAAAACGTGGTTCGGGAAACACGTCGGCTAACTAGCAGAGAAGAGGAGAGATGGAGAGAAAGAGAGAAAGAGAGAGAGAAAGAGATAGAGGAGAAGGGCGAGAGGATGAGGACAAGACGATGAGGACGAGGAGTAGGGTTCGGACGAGGAGTTTGGTATGCGGTCCGCGCAGCGGGTTCACACACGGGACCGAAAGAGAGACGGGCCCAAAGCGAGCGATCCGCGGGGCCAGGTGGAGAAGGGAGTCCGCTGGACAAGCTCTGTTGGTCAGAGGCATTGCCCAAACCGGGGAGACAGTCTCCCCACCATCCCCCTCCCACCGACTCTTGCCCGTTCATTTGCATACGCGACGGTACACCTGTGTGAGAAGGTACGGTGCGTGTCGTGTCGTCTGCAGCGCAGGCCGCACCACCTGACCAATAAGTCCGCGGCCGAGCGTAAATCTGGAACGTGAGCGCGGATATTCCGGGACCCCTGCCGCGTCAACGAGGGCAGAGAGCTCGGACTGTTTCGTGTAATCGATGAGTTTCTGGGCGTACCTCGCGAGCCCGGTCTGTCTCTCCGTTCGTTTCTGAAGGGGGAATGGGGAGACGGAGAGGGGGTCGAGTCACGGAGATAATTAATAATCACGGACCACGGGAGTTATGGGGACGCCGGGCGTAATTAACGAGCCGCAGAAAAATCCGCGATTGAATTTGAATCGGGAACGCGGAAACGCATTAATCCACCGCGAAACCGATAAATCTCCGACGGTAGCGGAAGGGGAGGAGTCGCTCTCTCTCTCTCTCTCTCTCTCCATCTGTTGCGTGTCGGTTTCGTAATTGCCCTGTCCCCGCGGCCAGATATCTTCCCGGTGGACGAGGGACCGGGTCGAAAACGAGCGCGGAAGTGTTGACAAATCGACGACGCTTCTTCCGTTCGGGACGACCGGACCGCAGCCTCCGCGCACCGCACCGCGCCGCGCCGCGCCGCGCCGCGCCGCGCCGGTCGTAATCGTCGCGGCGCATCGTCGATAAATCAGCCGGTTCCTTCGAGGAAGCGAATCGCTCCGTGCCGATCTCAAAATTTCGTACGCTAATTGCACGTTTTATAGCTGTACTGCCTTCTTCCTTCACCGTCTCCTCCGCCTCCTCCTTCTTCTCTTCCTCCCCCTCCCCTCTCTCCTGCTCGTGGCCACGAGAGCACACTCGTTAGCCGGACACCTGAAACGCGCGTAAAATCCGCTAAAAAGTGGACGGCGCGGTTTTTTCAAGGCCGGCGAACGTAAATCTCACGGTCGCCCGACGATCGAGCCACCGGCTCTCGCTGATTGCTCGATGGCGCGATCGCTCGGGGCAGCACACACACACACTGTGCGCTGGTAATTGGCGAAAATAAAACGAACAACTTTCGTGTTAGTATTTAAAAGGTTTACAGAAGCTTTTCTGGATACAGTTATACTCGCATTAATTTTCGAACGTTCTTTAACCCCTCTGACAATACAGCACGCTGTATCGACACCGAGAAATATTTCAAAATTTATTACAGCAGGTCCAAATTATTCGACGTGTTCTCACGCGTTACTGTTCGATTTCTAAAATTTGAAGATACCTGTGGAAAATATTAAAAAGTCTAAAGAAACTCTTTTTAGCAATTAGCAGCGTCGGTTTACAAAATGGAGTTTCGTTCAACAGACCGGCTTCTCGCGATGCCGCGGCGGCACGCCGGCATCGCAGAAACGATTTTGGTTCCGTTTCGCCGATTAACGACCGGTTCGCGTACTGTAACCGGCCTTTTGACAAATCGATCCTGCTTCCGTATCTGCGCCGCGGCTTCGCTCGCAGCGGCTCTGGGTGATTTATGCCAACGCGCGCCTAGAATCGGCCCGTTCCGGGCCGCTCGGAAATATAAATGATGCGCCACGAATATCTCTATCCGGACAACAACACACCGCGAGAGCTTCGAATCGTTGTCTTCATTTAAATATGTAAAGCAGTGCGTATCTGATACACGAACTGGGAGACTGAGTGGCGTCCGCGCGACGACTGCGACTTTTGCTCAACGCCGGATCGCTATCTGAGACCCCGTCCACTCGCGGCTCGGAGCTGGTTCGTTATTGAGCCTGCGTACAACGCTCGCCATTAAATGCCCCCACGACCGCGTCCCAATGGATAATTAATCACGTAGTTAATTACGTAAGCTTCTTACTTTTTCTTTTTTCAAGGGGTCTACGCGGAGCCGCAAACCAGCTAGAAGAGAATGGAAGAAGACAGGCGAACCGCTGAATCGCTTGGAACACCGAAGGAATAAAACAATTCCGAGGGGGGAACGTTCCTCGGAAAGTTTATGAGGTCGTTGTGTCGCGGGTATACTTTCTACGCGTTACGATTCTAGGACGCATCGCCTTCGCGTTTGCCTTTTTCAATTCGCGTTACGATTAATCTTCAGCTCTGACTCGCGAAGAACGGGTATCGAAACCGGCGTCTAAGTAGCCTTGTCAGACAAATTCCCGTGCAACCGTGTCCGTTTTATCGGTGGATCGATGTAGACGCTGTTCAGTGTGGTCGAAATTAACAAAGGGTTCACAGCCAGGCTGTTATCTCGCGCAAGAAGCAATCCATAAACAATTTCGGGATGTTTTACGGTCGAGGATACAAAGTCGGTGAATAAGGGTCGTTCATTCTTCGGAACCGGCGTCGTCCGCATGGGGTCCGGGAGGTTCCATCGGGCTCCGAACTCTCGTTCTATCCACCGAGCGAGGCGAACGAAGGCAAGCGAAGCCGGCTCGGCTCGTCTCGGCTCGGCGCGGCGCGGCGGAACATTGAAAAGAGAGAAACGAGAGGCTCGACAAAAGGGTCAGCGAATAAGCCGAAAAGTATGCAGAAGAGACCGGGCCCGAGTAGTCGCCCGAGACGCAGGAATACACCTGTTGGTCCCTGACTCATGATCCCCTGCGGGGATACGAGGCGTGCCAGCCGACTCCTTCATTTTCGTTCCCCAAGCTTTTTATCCGTCCACCGTTAAACGCCGGTGTCGTTTATCATTACACGAACTATTATCGGGCCTATAATTATCGAAATTTATCACGGACCCTGGGAGAAAGGAGGGTAACAGCGCCGCGCCGTTTCCCTAGATCCGCGGCCCGACCCGACCCGACCCGACCCGACGACGTGAACATCGTTTTCTCTTTTCTTATTTCGGCCACGATATCAGCTTGTTTAATACGGTCGTGCTAATTGCACCGCCGATAGCGTCCTCTCTCTCTCTCTCTCTCTCTCTCTCTCTCTCTCTCTTTCTCTCTGCCACCTGGGAAACTTTGCGCCTCGGAATTATTTGCACCATGTCGCGACGCGACGGTTCTCTCTATTACGCGAGAGTGGGTCGCGGTGAAGTTCCGTTGGTCCGGTTCCAGTTACGTCGATCAATGTTTACCCATTAAATTTCTAGCGGACGAACGTGAGAAAGTCTGCCGGCGTAATTAATGCCGGCTGATTGATCCACCCGACGGCGCGGCGGCTGGAAACATTACACGATTCATATTCGCGGCGAGATTCAATTTAGAGTGTCGCCCATTAGCTCTCGCGTGTGCTTTTGCCGTTCCTTTTTCGAACCTCGTTCTGCCCGGGGAGAACCGCGCGGCGGCAGCTGCTTCGAAAGTACGCGAAATTCTCGAAGAAATTAGCTGCGGGATGTTAAATGTGTCCGGGCGAGGAGAGTTTCGTGAAATTTTTTGATATGCCGGCGCCGTAATTGCGCGACACGGAAATCATTCGGAGATGTTACGTTGCGAGAAGCGAGCTCAATCTGTTGGACAACCTTGCCCGATAAGCATTTTGGCCGTTCTTGCTGCACCTGCAGCTTATTGATTAAAAAACTGTTTAAGCAAATAATTCAGAATTATTCAACTAATAATTATTAAGTTAATGTACAGAATTGTAACACGAAATCAATGGTTTGGACAAGGTGTTCGTGGCGTTTCTTCGGTGTTAAACCGATTCGATCGGAGACGTTCGACCCGATACAACTCGGGCTATTATATTAACGCGTCCATTAGCCGTCATCAACGAGAGAGAAAGAGAGAGAGAGAGAGAGAGAGAGAGAGAGAGAGAGAGAGAGAGAGATATTAAATCAGCGAGAGCAGTTTCCAATCGAGCCTCCCCCGAAGCGTACTCGCCTCGACGAGCGTAGCGTCTCGCTAATTCGCTCGACACAATACGCGAACGAGGGCAACGGTAACGTCCACGTGGGCCCGGCGGAGCCGTGACGTCACATCATTGATAGAGGCGCCCACATCATCGGAGAGACCTCCACACCGGCCGCGGATATTGTGCGCCGAGAATAGACGCCTCTACCTATTCGTTTCGACGCGATTCGCTGGGTTTGCAACGTGTGCACGCGAGAGCGCTACGGTGTATGCGCGGATTCGCGCGGAATAGTCGACGAAGACTACGGGGATGGCGCGACTCGCCCGACAGGAGAGCCTTTCGCGATGTGGGAAAGAGTGAAGAAGTCTCTCGACGATGAAAAGAGCAGGGAAATTATCGAGCCTCGACAACGAAGACAAAGATGCCTCGAGGAACACGATGCGAATTTATGCGCCGACAGTGTTTCGCAGTCGCGGGACCGAGATGGGACCCGCGAGAAGAAGAGAGAGAGCCACACGTGGCCGGAGAAAGGAAAGAAACGTATCGTCTGGCTGGAAGACACACATAGAAAACGGGATTGTGCAAAAGCTCGCCGTACTACTCTCATCTCGCTGATCGTTTCCTGTGCCATTATGCTACCGCTGCTGCAAAGGCGGTTATTCCCTCCTTAGGCTCTTTACGCCGCTATTGAAATTGCAAACGGAGAAAGTCGAAGGACGCTCGGCGAGGAGGGCCATTTTTCTTTTCGGCGGCCAACCGCAGCACGCGAGTTTCGTCGACTTTAATTATATTATCAGCGAGGAAACCAGCTCCGCTCAGTCGCATGAGCGTACAGGGCGATTGGACGTTCGTACATTTCCGTAAGATATTTGTACATTTCAGAAAAATGTTTAATGTTTGAGCAGTGGCGGCTCGTGGCTGAAACTATTGGGAGTGCTGGAAATTTTTGGCCTTTGTTTTAAAATTGTGTCAAAGGGGTGATGGCTACTGACATCAAGCTTAAGAATTATGGACAAGTATAAAGAAAAAATTAAAGAAAAAAGCACATATTAAGTTTTATCAATAATATTAAGTGAAAATAGAGGGTGCTGCAGTTCCACAGTGCCCATACACAAGCCGCCACTGTGTACGAGCATTCCAAGGTATTTAATAACGAACTGGAATGAACAGTGCTGCAAAATGTAAAAATACTTGCGAACATAATTGAGAAAGGTTCGTAGTTTCACAAAAATGTTCACAAATTTGAAATTTCGTCCCAATGTCCATCATTACTATACGATCGCCCCACTGTGCATCGCTGGAAAACATGAGACCGAGGCCCTGTTGCTCGAGGAGAGTGGGATAATCTGATTTTATAACGATGTAATGAAACTTTCGAACTCTGTTTCGGTCCCCTTCGTTGAATACTCGTTTTGCGAGATAGCGTGTATCTCCCGTTCCATGTACTTAATATCATTTCATTTAGTTAGATGCAATGGATCCGGATCGGTCTGATGTAAAAGTTTTTTTGATCGCACCGAAAACTTTTACGATTTCAAAGATCGCGGTCCGGCGGTTTATGTAATATTTAACGTTAAAATATTGCGATCGTTTGTCCTTGGGAATGAAGATTTAAGAAACGGCGCGGCGGAAAAATGTTCTTGGTCGTAACATTGGCACAGATAAATGTGCACGATGATCGCAAGCTTATGGGCTACAATACCGTCGCCACTCCGGCGAAAATAACTGCATTCGAACATTCTTTCGGACCCCTAGCAGCGAAATAGTTGGCAGTATCGTAACGTGGACGATCTCGGTGTCGATTGATCGATCGGTGAATCGACTCGTTTAATAACACGGAATTGATTAAAGAAAGATGCAAATGCGAACGGCGTAATGAATATCCATAAATAAACGCGCATAAGGCGAGGCACCGCCGAGAGCCTGCTATTAAATCTAACGTTAAGTCATTGTAACACACACGCGCACAGACTATAAGTCATGCTCTAACGCGAAGTGAAAGTATCTTCAAAACAAATGATTTGTTACTACTGTTTGGAACCTTACACCGCGTTTCCATTTACCGGACGCTCGGCGCCGTAAGAACCGTACGTACTATGCTCGATCTTATCGTAAAATATATAAAGAAATTTCACTTCTGTTCATCCTCGATTTTCGAATTTCCCTCATAAATTATTTGACCGCAGAAAATTCAAGTAACGGAGCAAAAGGATCTTTAAATTTCGTGGCAACGATTCCGAAACGACGCCATACATATTTCATGGCGGACGTTTCCGTTATTGGCGTATCGAGAGTCGTCGTCTCAACCTCCGGCGATGAGAATTCACGAGTCGGAAGGCAATGATTCCCAGGGGGCCCGGTAAATGCAGGTGGCAGGTTCGTGGAACGCTCGCGTTGTCCGCTCGGAAAAGATTATGTATACCGTATTCAATCACCGGAGACGGTAATGACGGAATTATCCGGCGAAGTGATGAAAGTCAGGCTGTACCGTTTTTCGAGAGCGGGGCGCCGCGAAAATCATCTTAAAGTTATTACCAAGCCAGCCAACCAGCCAGCCAGTCAGCAGCCATGGTCGTGGTAACCGTGGATGCCTTCGCGCTGCTTTCATCGCAAGGCCCCCTCCACCACCCTCCGTGTGCCCCGTTCCCGTCGATATTACACGGGGGGAGAAAATATCCAGCGCGTCTGCTTAGCGTACCCTCGAAAACCCGCCGGTTTACACGGCGTGTTTACTTTCCATAGATATTTTTTTATTACTGGTCCATGGACCCATAATTGAATTAGCTCGGGGAGCCGCTAAATGCCCGGAGGAAGCGTATACCGCCACGGGAAGAGAAAGAGAAAGCCACCGATGCGGGGTGGATAGATAAAGTAAAAAAAAGAGGAAAAAAAACGATCCTTCACGGAAAGGAAGCAATTCAAGGGTCTCTGTTTATGCCCCCCTCCCTCCATCTCTCTCTCTCTCTCGTGAGAGAGGGAGAGGGCACGAGGAAAGAGGGGAAACACGCCGGGGCCCCACACCCTTTGTCGCCCCTCGAGGAACGGACCCCGGCGTTGGTCCCCTCTTAGAGCCTCGCGAGCGAGTTATGAAATATACAAACACGGCCAGTGCTCTTCAAATAATCCACTGTTGGCCCAAAGACTCTTCTCCCCGATTCGGTCCGTTACGTAGCGAAGGAGGGCCCTTGACGTGGTACCCGTCACTGTGTATACCTCTCGGCGAGGAAACACGTCGTCATGCTCGGCTCGAGGATCCTCCCGAGGATCCCCTCGAAATCGGCCGTTCGTCTCGACGTAATTACGCTCGACAGGGCTGACCGGGGCCCTGGTGACATGTCACGTGGGTGGCATAAACGTATGTTGCACGTACGTATGTATACATACACCAGCAACCGCTACTCCAGAACCTGACCCCCTCGGTGTCCCACCGGTTAGCCAGAGGACGCGCGGTCTTTTTAATTACTAGACGATATATCGTTCCAGCGTGTTTCGAGTTGCTCGACGGCTCGAGAGCCTCTCGAGGACACCCGGCAATTATTGGACGAACCTCCGCTAACCTTGCTACCGTGAACCACCGTCGTCTACGAACACTTTTCCACCGAGTTTCCCTTCGATGGATTCCAAGTAGCCGGTTCGCCTCGAGTTCTCAAACTCTTCAATATCTTTACGACCCTATGACTTTGACCGTTTCAAAATTGGTATACGAAGTGGAAGGTACGAAGCTTACGAAGAGATAAAGTGAAAACGGATAGAAGGAATCGCGGATTAGTCCAGTCGAAACCGTAACAAGAAGTTGGGAAGTCTTATTTATAGCGAAAGAAGATCCCGCTCGCGTCAACTGTCATAATAGCGTAATCCACCCCCGCGTGCGCGCGACTGTCGGCGACGTGTAGCAAAGCCGGCGCGGCGCGACGCGACGGTGATTGGATTAGGGTTGGATCAGGGTGGATTTAGACCTGCTAATGGATTCGGATCGGGAACGGACGACTACAATTGCGTGACCCCTAATCCTCGCGTGCATCTTCATCCCCCGATGCCGTGCATCTTCATCATCCCCCGAAGTCGTGCATCTTCATCCCCCGACGTCGCGCAACTGTCGAGCTTCAAATCGGGATATCTGACCGGGGTGTGTAGGGGTTGTGTACCGTGTATCGAATGGTAGTACAGACGGAGGGTGAATTTGAAATTCAATGCGCGGCGGTGTACCTCTAACAGCGAGCCGCTGTAGGTGCCGAGGGGGGCGGGGCGATCGCGGATGTTTCCTCAATCGCGCAGCCTCAATCTTTGCTTTACAATACCGCGATTTGTAAATCCAACGGAGGCGAACGGAGTACGACGAAGATTTCGTGGTCGACCGGGGTCGGGTCGGCCGTGCGGTCGAGAAGGAGAGCTAGAGGAACAGAAGGTGGTGTGTTACCAAGCGACTGGAACCGAACTGGAATTCTGCGTAACAGCACACGGATAGAGGCGCAACAGACCGGAAATCCTTTGGATTCGATGGCTCTCTCGCGCGCCCGGCCATCGACAAAGGAATCGGGCCTAGAAATTCGCGATCGGCGCCGCGATACAATGGGCCCCGTGGAAGTCTTCGACGATGCCCCGCTACCCACTTCCCTCTCCCGTCGCCACATGCATTGTTGCGAAACGCGACGCAAAGATCCACTCGGCTGGCTCTCAACGATTTCGAGAATGAGAACCGAACACAGTTTCGACGAAATAGGTGGAATTTATTCAATAGACTTTTTTTGAGCACACCTTCAATTCGGTTTTTTTAATTATTTTGTCGTACCGAGAAAAATTGTTGGTGGAGTCAGGGGCGGCTCCGCCGTCAGGACCGCTGAACCATCTCTCGTTCCGTCCTCTCCTAGCCGTCGAACGGGCCCCCGGGGACCGTTCTGCCGTCGAAAACGCACGATCGTCGGGGTTTGGACGGTTGCGCAACGCCCGGGCGAATCGGTTTCGCGAGGATCGTTTCTCGGTTTCGAAACCGTGCCTCGTCTTTCGAGCTGACTGAGAAAATATCATTAACGCCGTTTACGAGGATTCGAACGCCGCGAAAGAGAGGAGCCCGTGTTTGTTTAAAGCGTAATGGTGAATAAATATTTCCTCGGCCGGCCGCTAAATCCTCGGAGTTCGAGGAACTATCCCGGGTGATTCACCCGGGGAGTTATTCGTACAAATTCTATTTCCTTTTCGTACGGGAGGAGCAAATTTGAACGAAGCCTCTCCCCGTAGGGATAATTAATTTTACAAACTGTCCGTGTTTGCGCGTCAATTAACGTTCCTGAATGGGCGATAAAGATTTGTTGGAAGATCGTGCGGATTCGATCGCAGCGGTAACAAATATTTTGTGATGTCGCGTCCTTGAATATCGTAACTCGATTTTTGCGAACTCGTAGATCTCGATTCACTAGCTTGTAATGATATCGAGTTAAATAAAGTACGAGTCAGTTGAAGACATCGCGTTGCGAGACTCAGCCTGTTCGAAACAGTGATTTTCAGAACCATTTCAGTCCCTGATAGTAGTCGCGTGTTACTCACCGTCCATCGAAACGTGAAGTGAAGTTGCAGGGTGACTGGTTCGGTGAGGGTGAAGGTGTTCTGGCCGAGGGCGTGACTAGATACGTTGCCGAAGCTACACGAGCCGATGGCAGTGACATTCGATTGATACTCTTTCAGACAGAGCCAGAATGCCGTCGAACACGGCGTCGTGCAGGGTGGTAATCCTCCTTTTCCTCCGCCATCGCCTCCCCCGCCGCAACACCTACCGTCTACCAGGGTGCCCCTGTTGTTCGTCAGCGAGAGGATCTGCACCTCGAAGAATCCGCTCGCGTGTGTCGCCTGCACAAACAACAAACATCTCGTTACAATAAATATTCCGTTTTGTCGATCGTAAATAATGTATAATGAATCGATTAATGATTTCGGCGCTACAGGTTCGATCCAATATTACTAACTAGCAATTTTGCAATTTAAATTATTCTCAACGTTTCGATCCAGATATGGATCATTATCACGAGAAATTTTATCGAAATTTTATCGTCTGTGATGGAGGCTGAAATTTATTGCGTTTGTGTTCTGTAATACGTGTATCTAAATTCCTAGACATCTGTAAAGTGTATGTTTGGTTACAACCCTTACATGGTATTGCATATACTATGTTATAACTTTTAAATAGTGGCATCTCGTTATAATACTGTCACTCGTGATTAGCGGATCTTCATGCAAAATAAAAATTCTCTAGAGCAAAACCTGAAAATTCGAGTTCGGGACTGGATCTCCACAGTTTGCAATGTTTGGGTATCCGACGCTGCAGTCAAATGTGATCAAGTTTTGGGGGTCCCAAAAATTTGTAATCATACGAACATGACGCTTTTTCATTACCTTCCTAATTAATCTTATATTTCAAATTTTGACCCCAACTTGACTCGAATCGACTGCAATTTCAGGCATTCGGGTTCCGATCCGATATCTCGGCAGCTAGATCGCGATTTTTACTGTGCCCGCGCGTCTCTGCAATTTTATTTAAAAGTGGACGCCGTAGAGGCCTATTTCATACAGATTATCCGGGTTTTTCGATTCACGGAGTTGCTTATTTCGTCGATTCGTTAGTCAGTTTTCCGCGTCGCTCCGATTTCCACAGAGACTTCTTTCGAAAGTAAATTATTCATCAACTAATCGGATCGGTTTTTACCGTTGGTTTTGCGTTCCTATCCCTCTGTCGGGCCTCTCTCGTTCCAGGGCACATTGTAGAGTGGGATCGGAATGGAATTTATCGAGTTCATTACAGCGCGCTTCGTTAAACAGCACGATTTCAGTCGGTTCTTTCTAATGGGTATAATAAAACAGCGGGATTTTCCAGCTGGCCTCGTGAAAACGGAAGACTGGACACGCGGCCCCAGGAGGCGAAAGGCCTCTCGAGTGTCTGTTACGAGCACGCCGCCAGCTTAGCCTAGCCGATTCGGTGAAAGAAACCGAGCAGTTTCGACATGTAACTGGCAATTTCCCGAAGAGCCCCCTGGATCAACGTATTACACACGATGATTGAAATTTACCGCGTGCGTTTTTGCAAATTGGCTATCCTTCCGACATTAAATTGCCGCGGCGTACTTTCCGATCGGCCTGGTGAGAAACCTCGCGCATTGACATTTCGAGGATCGGCTACTTTCCTCTTCAAACGACAGATTAGCATTTCTGACCGATTCGCTCCGACACGACAGCAACAGTTTTATTAGACCCATTCTTTCGAGCAAGACAATCTTCTAGCCGCACACCATAGGCGGTAAATCATCCGTGAACTTTAACATTTGCTCGTCCATTCTACACAATTTATTACCGTACCACACACGGGCGCTTTCATATTTTGATAAATTATAGGGGATATTGTAATTGTTCGAGTTGCCTTTATTACCTTTAGAATCGCTACCATCCGATGATCACAGAAATTTGTGTTGTAGTAAGTTCTACGATATATCGAACATAAAATATCTTCTAAATTATTAATTTTTTTTTATAGAAAATGCCAAGATGCATCAGGCAGTGTATATGTATACATATAAAAAAAGTATGATTTCAGTTTTAAAAAGTGAAGGTGACCTCTCCGAATCTATTTCATCCATAAGAAGGCTTTACTATCATATTACAGTGTCCTTCTTATTTCAAACAACTTTTGCTAATAAAGTATTTTCTTCATCTCCAAAAACAACGTAATCAATCGCTAAATTCGGTTGGACCACCCTGTGCATCGATTCCGAGCCGACGAACAATTCTGGAGCGAGAATTTTGTTTCGCCGGTTGGAGAGTTCGATTAATAATAAAACCGTGAACGCCGCTCCGCTCGAAATCGTCTGCTTTCGACGCTCGACTCGAGAGAGTCTTCCTTTCATCGTCCGGTTACGAAACCCCACGGGGCTACGTACACTTCACCTACACCTATCGGTTTCGAATGCATCGGCCGAGGCGACGCGACGACTGCATCGCAACTGCATATCGCAGGGGGAGCACGTGCATTGGCCGGTGGCCTGACTGCGCGAGCGTACGAGTCTCTCTCTCTGTGTGTGTGTATGTGGATAAAGAATCGGTGTGTGCGCGCGTACGTGTATGTCAGTGTGTGAGATCATGCACACGCTGCCACGGGTACCCCGCGCGCGGCCCTCGGTAATTACCGTAAGAGTAAGATCGAAGGTAGAAAGCGCGGAGGATCGTCTGCTGGCCTTTGCTTTCCACGACGCGCTTCCTACTACGTTATATAACCCCATGCCGCGAATGACATTTTCGCCGGTGAACCGAGAGATCTCCTCTCCTCTCTCGGCTTCTGCGGTTTTGCGGACGAACCACGCGGGAACCGACGCGGGATCCTATCCATATCGTTGTTCCTATAATTGAGGAACTTAGCGGATGAACACATTAACGCTAAACCTACCATTGCACTAACAGCGATAAAAACGTTTCAGCTGAAAAATATGACGAGGCTCTATTTATATAGATTTGGTGCATTGCTTAACACAATGTTAAAACAATTATTTTATAGAAATATAGAGGAGGTTATTATTTCTATAGTAATTTTTATTTACTTGGACAAGTTAATTTATCCGATCGATTTCCATGTAAGTAACTTCATATTTTCTATAATTGTAAAATGCCAAATATGAAAGAAGTCATATATGACTCGTGGTAGGTTGAGTGTTAAGCGACATTTCTGAAAAAAATGGAGATTTCCGGGTAGAAGATGTTAGTCTGATTTAAATGTAGAACGTAAAATGAAAATTAATTGTTACTTAACACACTATCACCCTGAGTTTAACTCATGTCTAGCGTGCGAAAACCTAAAAGGTATTAATACTCTTCCCGCCGATAGTGTGATAACGCGTTCATCTACCGAGCTCCTCAATCATCAAATACGTCATAATCGATATTCATGTATAACGGTACAAATGGCCCCATCTCTACCTACAGTTGCCATTCGAGCGCAAGGGTCCCACGAAAGTAGCCAGATACTAGTTCCAGAAATATTTTCGTGCGCCTAATTTGTTGCCGAGTTTGTCGCCAGATGTTCCGCAGCTCCTCGTGTATCAGCGGAGACGGGGAGGAATCGTCGTGGCCGTAAAATGGCACGTCCCGACGCGGCGTGTACTCGCAAACCAGACACTCGGGGGAATCGCGGACGGCTCGTCGTAAAGGTGCGACGACGCGTTAGAAGTTGAGGACGCTAAAATCCGAAGAAGGAGGATGGTTTCCGCTGTCGAGGAGCGCATGTTTGAAGAGAGACGATGCGGCGTAACGACCGTCGACCGTTTTATTGGCCATGCATACTTATTCTGGTGGGTCGGTCTCTCTCTCTCTCTCCCTCTCTTTCGGTAACCCGTTGCCTTCCGAAAGAAGTTGAGGATCGGTCCCGCGCGAGGGAGGAAGCGGAGCAGAGGACAAGCGCGAACTGCGAAACCGTTTGCGCACGGGCCCCGCGTCGGGTTTGCACAGTCCGATCACGCGCGGACGTGAAATTGCCCGGCGCGGCGGCGGGCCAGGGGCCCGGTTGAAAGCCGGCGCGCCGACACGGAAGAAGAGGACTTTTCAAAAACTGGGATCATCGGTCGTTTCGATGATACGACGGATGGGTATCGGGCGTAACACGAGCCGGGAATTTCGAGCAGCCGATCTCGCTCGCCGCGACCGCGCCGATCTCTTTCTCACGCGGCAGCCGGCCACCGGCTCCACGTTTTTACACGCGGAGTCGATTGGAATTGGAAATGCCTAGGAATTGTTCCCTCTTTCGCGGACTTTCCAACGCGCGTTCGACTCTCTATCCTTCCTGCCTTTCTCGCGTTGCATCTCCCGTTGCAGTGTTCGCATACTTTTCGAAACCACTGTACGCGGAACTTTTTTTCGTGTAAAAAAGAAAAGAGCGTAACCATTTGATAAATCGATACGAGCTCGAATCGAAGACAGCAGTCGAACCGTACCTGATCGGAAAATTAGCGTTCCGTGACTAATGGAGAAAATTATCCCGATTTTCCGCGCGACTCGATCTCACCGAGCATTGAAAGAAGGCATGACACGGCAGTTTCCCACATGGCTAGGGGATCAGCTGCCACCCAGCGATAATTGCCGACTATTCGAGCTGTCGAGAGGTGTAATAAAGGTGGACACCCCGTATTAGCGACCTCTTCCCGGCGTGAACCGCACCTTTCAACCTCGGAATAATCACTGGAGTCGTCCGCGTCGCCCGCTTTCACGGTTATTAGGTCAATTGTGCGAAAGCTCATTTTTCTCGCGTGGCGCCCCCTTGCGTACGCTCGATTGTTTTCGCGCCGTTCTACCTTTTGTTCCTGTTGCGCGATTGTCTTTCTCCGCTTCTAATCTTCGAGAGAATGTGTTGTAAATGTTACGATTCGTTGCGTTATACTCTACAAAGTTTATTTTCAATTTCGAATATGCTACACCGTTGTTGGAAATATTGTTCGTATTGTTAAATTTTTCTGTCGGATTCACATCCATGGAAGAATTACGCAGAATCGTGGGAACAGGTTCTGGAAAGAATGAAAATCATTCTTGAGCGATGTAATGACCCCACACCGGTGACCACCATTTTTACCTAGTTCCGCAGAAAAATTCGTGTCCCGCAATATGATTATTACGGAACGTTGTGAACGAAGCGAAAGTCGAAACGGTACGCGTGTACGTGGCGGTAGCTAATTAATTGACCGTCTTTCGGGAATGTTCCGTAGTTTATTACCAGGATCGGTTGTCACTGAGAACGGTTGGGAACTATCAGAACATGTCGGAAGTCCCCGTGAAACCTGCGCAACGTGATGAGCACTGCAACGAACCGACTCGCGTAATTTTTCGCTTTTCGATCCGTGTGAACACACGCGCGATCGCCGGCGATAGTACCGTAATATAAACAGGCATTAACGCGGCAACCGGTTAAATGCGTAAGAAAACGACGAACGGGGCTCTCGCTGCATCAGTCATTAAAGTGTCAACTACCTCCGACCACTCAGCGATGCATTCCGCTTCGTCCGTGGACCGTTTGCTTTTTATCGCTTTCTGGTACACTACAAGAAACATCTTTTAATTTTCCTCAAGAAATCTTCTCTCTTTCTTTCTCTCTCTCTCTTGATACTTTTTTTCTCCCGTTTCCACCGTTCCGTAATTCAGGTTTATGCGAAAGCTAATCTCATCGAACGACCTCCGCGCGTCAGATGCGGTGAAAATGAAGAAACGTTTCTACCACTGATTTCTTTATCCATCATGCGCTGTCCGCGGCGCGGCGTTCGTGCTCGAAGAAAATGTTGCACGTTGGAATCTGTTCCCATTAGCGCATGTTAATAAGAAGAACACGGCACGACACATCGGTGCTAAAAAGAATTTCTCCATCAATTATGCAAAGAAAATCCTCGCCTGCGAGTATGTATACGCAAAAAGGTACAATCTCTAGCGCCTAGGTCGTAGACTGCATCTAACATCGCTAACCCGGTGGAAAATCAAGACTTACCGACACTCGGACCTCTGAAAATAAACACCATTTGGTACGAAGTGCGACTGATAATAGTTAATTACCACTTTAGTGGGAAATAAAAATTTTTTAAAAAGTATCTTCTAGTAAAAACACACAAACCCTATTCCACGCAAGTAAATACTATTGAGTACTATTAAAGTACTATTAAGTACTATCAACGTACTATTAAGTACTATTAAAATAGTAAATTAAGTACTATTAAAATAGTAAATTATATAAGTACTACTAAAATAGTATATTAAGTACAATTAAGATAGTAAACTAAACACAAATAAGTGCTATTAAAATACTATTAAATACTACTAAAATCCATTGGCAAGAAAATATTAGACGTGATGAAAATTGACCGTTTACTTCAAGAGGCTTGACCTTGACTATCATTTATTATAACGAATGAGTCGATTTTCAGTGAATTCCACCAATTTTACAGGAACGGCCGACCAAGCGACGCGTGCAGGTGTCCGAAAATCGCTGGATCGTGAGAATCCCACGGTCAGAGGATCCGTGACGAAAAGCGTCGATTTCACCCCACGAGCCCTTGGACCACCAAGGTTCTCCCCTGTTTCTGCACGAAAAAAAAAGAAAACCGAGCGGATCGTTCGCGAGAGGAGAAACAAAGAGGCACGCAGGCTGTCGCGAGATTGATTTCTGGACACCTGGTGCACGGAGTCGCCGGCGAACAGAGCAGAGCAGAGCGGAGCAGAGTAGAGCGGTGCGGAGCGTTTTACGCGCGTTTTAAACCCCGGGCTCGAGAATTACCGTGGCCGTCGGCGCGTATACATCGTTCGTGACTTGTTACGAGTCCTGGCAGAGAACCGTGTACGTGCACGAGGATGAGCCACACGTTTTCCTCTGTCTGCGTGCCGATTCGCGGGAGAAACAGCCTCTCCTTTCCGCATAGCCAAGGTGCAGCCAGCCATACCCCGACACAGAGAGAGAGAGAGAAGTTTGCTCTTAGTTTTATACACGTCGAAGCTCGCGGGAGTTAATACGAATAACTCATTCGAGCGAAAAAACGGCCCGGCGAACGCATACTGAGGAACGAGCCTACCGTATCCTTTCTGCTATTTCTCGTGGGATCCTCCTTCCCGGAGGATATCGGAGGAATCCGGCGTTCTTTGTTGTGCGCCTCTCTCCCCGCCCCGCTCTTGCCGCGCGTTTTAATCCCGCTTCCTCGCGGGACAAGCGCCTGACGTGGAACCCCGCGTTTTTTAAACGACTCCTAGATCGCGCCGTTGATCTTGCCGAGCTGATTAGCCCGCGCTAAAAAGTGTGATGTACCTGGTCGCGCATATTTATAAGCGCGCAGTCGCCAAGACATTGTAAGCCACGAGAGCTCTTTCGCAAGAGCTTCCGGAAGTTTATACAACACAAAGCAGGTTGGTTTATTTACGAACAGCTTCCGGAAGCTCTTTGTTGAAAGATCTATTTTACGAGGAAAGCGGCACCGATCGAATGCAGAGTTTTATGTGATTCTTGTTTCTTGATATTTATGTATTACAATGTAAATTTGTATCAAATTTACGGAGCAGCGATGCCGTTTATTTAGTCGAAGCAGGACGCTTGAGAACGTGGATTATAAGCACAAAGGACAAGTGCAATTTGATCAGCTCGCGAGATTGCATCTGGCAGCGTTAAGAAAGAAATTAGGTTAAACTCATTTCTCGTAATTTCGAATCGAGTTTCTCCTTGGAAAGTAATCCGAAAGCATTATGCTGCGATTACAAACAGCGGAGTCTGCTCGTGGAGTTGTCTTCCCGTGAAAAATTTCTGTTCTAAGAATCGAGTTCGAAAGTCGTTTTGTTTTGTTCTCGTTCGAAGGGCGGTTTGAATCCCTTTCTGGGCCGACCGACGAACCAAGTTTAGGGACATACACCGTGTAACTGGTATGAAGGAAAGAAGTTGTACGAACATAATTGCCTGGTTAAGTGTATAATTTGCCAGAGGAGACCGAGGGTAGATCGTTCGGAGTAAATAGGGTCATCGGGAGGAGCGATCGGAGGAAATGGATCGCCGATAAAATTTTATTTCCATCTCTAGCGAAGCGGTTCTGGACGACTTAATAACAAGATGACTCCTCGAAAACAGCGCGTACCGTCCGGTATAATCGAAGGTAAAACGGCGCGGCGCGGCGCGGCGGTGTGCGCGCACTGTCCAGTTACGCGGGTTAATTGTTATCGACGATCTCATTAGCGCGCGTAAAACGAGGGCGGGGAACCTATGAACGGGATACGTGTAATTATGTAAATGCTTAATTAGAGCTGGATGTAATTATGTAAAAGCCGCGCGGAAGGTGCGTTCTCAATATCTTAATTGAGAACCTGTTAACCGGCTAGTTCGCCGCGGATGGATCAATGAAGGCAGGCTTTATCGCAGCGCAACCATGCCAATTAGCGGATTCTGCTCGCATTCGGCGAACGAAAAATTACAATGAAAATAAAACCACTCGGTATCCACTCTTTCTCTCTCTCTCTCTTTCTCTCTCTCTCTCTCTCAACCCCCTCTCTTTCTCAAATTACCGAGTTTACAGGATCGTTATGGCAAGTTCGAAAACAGGAAGCCCGGGAATAAGAAAATCGAACCGACCAAAGAGACCCCCCCCCCCGCCGCTATTCATAGCGCAATTTATGTACCATACGGGACTTACAGGTACGATACCTCCTTGCGAGTCGGCGCTCTGCAAATAGAAATTGTTGCACTCTCTTTGGAATACGTGTTAACCCCCTGCCGTGAAACGACGTCCTCGAGACGTCAGACAGTGGCAAGTTTCGCCGAAATCCTGGCGAAAAGTGAACAAAATTTTTTCTACGTCTTAAAACTTATTACTGGACAACGAATCTTTATATATGATAAAATCTTTTTACCAGAATTACAACAAACTGGAGTGAAATAGAAATCTACTTTCTCTCTTAGTACGTTTAATAGGTTGAAAATAATATAGCAATATTTTTTAAATTATCCTGATTTTTATTATTTTAAATAACACCTACTCATTTTTCTCATAAGTGCATAAAACCAGCTGTCTACTTATTCCATTTCATATAGGAATGATTAAATCATGACGTATTAACCAGTTTCGATTGCACAATTTGCACAGTACACACAATGTTTGAATCAACATGTACTGAAATGTACGAAATGTATCCAGCCCGTGTAATCTCGCTAAACGTCGAATAAAAAGCCGGTCATTCGATCGTAAACACGGTGATCACCGAGCGTCGATCTGCTCCAATTAGAGCATGAATTGGGCAACGTGGCAGACGCTATTGTCGAACAAACTGGTGGACGACGATCCAATTCATCTAGAAAATCGCGTGTCGTTAACCGGCATCCTTGACAATTTCGAAGTCGCTTTACCTCGAACAGAATGAAACCTCGTTCACGAATGGTGTAACGACTAGCGGATACTCGGATCGGCTATTAATTTCGTACCGACACAAGGGCGGATGGTAGTTCTGAAATAAACAGCGGACCGAGCGTTTCCGTCAGTACCTATCCCGTAATTCACGATCACCGATCATCGCTGTTTACCGATCAGCATCGGAGAGCAGCCAGCCCCCCCGTTCGTCTCGTCGCCGGGCTCTCGAAATCACGATCGGTCGCTCACGCGACCCATGCCGGACCGGAAAACGAGCAAAACGAGGAGGAGCAGAGACCCTGAGTGCGAGGAAGCGTTCCCCGTCGGTCGAACGGCAACAACACAACAGAGCGCAACTGACGCGAATTTGGCTTCGAAAATCGTCCGGAGCCTTTCATTTTATCTTTGAGAGTTCCTAAGTCGTAGGTAGTAATTACCGGTGGCCGCTACCTGCCTCGGTGAAATAGACCTACCGAACACCATTTAATTTTACACCGGACGGACGGATCCTCACGGACCTATCCCCACGGATGGTATCCTCGCGCGGCCACGTATCCCCGTCGGTGTGCGCAGGATATTCGCGTACCGTGGAGCTGTGCGAGGCCAGCCATCGACCATATATCTCTCTCTCTCTCCGCGGAGAGGCCTATACTTAATATTATTTGCTACCCACTCGATTCCGTCGAGGCTGCCCGGCTGACCCGTCGATCGACCACAAATTACCGAAATAATTAAAAACTGTTAGAGCGCGCGTGGGAAGTCCTGGAAGTCCTCGTCTTCCCTTCATCCTCCTTCTCCTCCATCTCCACCACCACCTACTTCTCCTTCTCCTTCTCCACTTCTTCAGCAGGGTCCGCGTCGTCGTCCCCGACAACAGGATTGAGAATCCGCTGCGAATTTCGCTGCGAAGTTACCCGTCTTCTAGCTCCCCCGGCCAACTCGGGATTATTTCACGGTGGGTGGAGAGACACGGACGGAATAAATTAATTCGATTCGTTTCTTTCCCTTTGGCGGCCGGTTCTCGGGAAGCTGGAGACTCGTCTGGGACTCGTTTCGGTTTCGTTTCGGTTACGTTTCGTTTCGTTTCAGTTCTTTCTTCACGGAGGGGGCTGGGACGCGAGAATTTAGTGCCTTTTCGGTGAAAGTTTTCATCAGCCGGAATAACGGAGAGCTGAAAGCCGGATTTTCATCGGACGATGTTAATTAAATGGACGGCTTTAAATTTGATCCGTCCGGAGATTATGTAGAAATCGTTTCTTGCGGGCCGAATAAGAATTTTGGCCTGTTTCTAATTAATTAATAATATTTTTATCCGCTACGACGCGCTTGCGTTTAGCCGGAGGAAGCGTGAGGATTTATGTTCTCGAATAAATTGTGATTTATTGCCTGTTTACGTATATATTATACAGTGTTTTCAACACGCGATTTGTATCGATATACGTTTCGCAGGCATTTCACGTTGTTGAGTAACCTTCATATAATTATTCGTTTTAATGCGAGTGCTTGTTAGTCTTAATTATCAACACTCATTTTTTCTTCGTAATTTGTAGATTCCACTTTTTAAAGTCACGGCGCTGACATATCCGAGCGTTTCACGAATTCCCAGTAGATTATGTCATCGTGATCAGACAAAGGAGATTCGATCGTTCCAATGTAATTCCGACGGAAAACTATTGCATAAGAACGATTGTCGTTTAGTAACATCGAGAATTAATTTATTCGTTCTGAAATTAATTAAATTATAATATAAGGTGGTGATTTCATTACCAACTGGCAACCATTATTAATAACTCTGATCGTCTGTGCGAGTGAAATACACTTGTTGTGACCGAACAATTTAAATATCGACGATTCATCGACAATCGACAATTATGTCTTTAGGATCCACCTAGTTGCGCGAGAGTTAAAGGGCCTGATCGCCGGCGTGTGTCGGAGTATAGCTGGGACCGAGGCGGACGCAATCCTCGGCGCAGCTACCATTCCGCCGGCAGAGGATGAGATTTTTACGAGGCCGATCGTCGCTTTCTCAGGCGATTTAAGGAGTAATCATTGCGTGGGTGTATCGTGTTCCCCGTGGGAAGAGCCATGGGAACTTGTCGCCGGCGCAGAAACGGCAGGCCGTTATCGATGAGCTTTTGTTAGCCCGGTCAAGGGTGGATGAAACACGATCGAACCTCGGGTCTCCGAGGATCATCCAGTTTCTTTAACCTGATCCGTCTACCTGGCTGCCTGCCGGGGGAATCGAACACTCGAAACAAGAAGAACAGGTGTGAGTCAAGACCGTTTTGCGGCCTCCGATCCGCTCCGCGCCGCTCCGCTCCGCGCCGCGCGCCGCCGAGACCGTGTTCGCCCGCTCCAATCTCCGCGCGCCGATAGAATGCAGACGCTGGTCTCGCTCTATTAACCAACATACATGGTATCCGAAAACTTCCGAGTCTCAGTAACAACCTGTTCTCCCTCGTAGCCGGCTACCTTCTTTTGTCGATCGGGAAATAGTGATTTACGAGGGTGCTTCGGATGCAAACGACCACGCTACCCGACGCGGACCGACCTCCCTCTCTCTCTCTCTCTCTTTCTCTCTCTCTCTTCGCCAGCTTTATTCGCCTTTATTGGGCTTCTTTTCCTGCGTGCAGTCCATTAACATGCGAATCACCCGATTGATAACCACCGACGCTCCTCGAACTCCTCGAGCACAGGGTTACTGACCAGTAGGCTTGATCTCCTTTTTCTTTCCCGACCAGTTACCAAATTCGTGGGAAGATCCGACGACTTCCTTGGACGACGGTAGAACCTCGCTTGATGCACAGAACGGGGGCCCCGAATGCGCGCAAATATCGAGGTTGCGGAACGCGAGAGCTGCGACCAATAGCCCTTCCCCATTTTCCCACTCCGTAACTTCCCCGCTCATTCCTCGGATATTATGCCAGTGCAGCCACCATAATTCCCACCGCTAATTCTGGAACTTCCAACAACGTCCGTGCTATAATCGAGGTTCTACTGTACTCACGAATAGACTACAGCAGGTCGAGTAATAACAAATGGAAGCAAAATGACATCTCTATGCGAAACATGAAACTGCTTGCCGAGCAAGCCGGTAATAAAATGCAAGATGGCAAGGTAATCGATGTAAAGGTTCGCCGGGGGCCGTTCGCGATATATATGCAAAGCTTTTTTCCCCTGGGTGTAACACGTTTATAAAGTTACAGAATGAAACTCTCGCGCAATTAACGCAGCTACTGTTATTTTCCTCCATGCCGCCCTATTAAATCGGGACACGTTGAAATTTGTCGCGACGGCGCGAATATTCGCGATTTAAACGTATTCAAATCAGCGCTGTTTATATTCGTTCGAACCGTAACGGCGGAGAGACTACTCAATCATCTTTTTATGGGGCCGGACTGAATTAATTTAACGAGCATGACGAAGGAGGGTGGGGTGTCGCGTTCGGTGATCGACGCGCTCCGTACCCTCTCTCCTCTCCTCTCCTTTACTCTCCTCAGGTGTAAATTTCGCGGCTATTTGGCCACGCTCGTTGCCCTTTTTGCAGCTTATTCATGCCGGCGCGAACGATCGCGAAAAACAATCAATCCGATCAGCCGGGGGCACCGGCGAGAGAGCCCTCCCTTCGAAGGCGAAAAAAGCGGCTTCGCCGAGCCTCTAATCAACGGACTATAGATCCCGGAGGTGATTACTCCCGATTACACGTTGCGTAAGCACGCGTGACAGTGGCCCGAACCCATTAAATCGGTCCGGACCGGCGCGGCGCGACGATAAGTGAAAAAAGACAAATTTCAGGGAGCCCGACCCGCCCGCCCGCCTGCACGGGCCGTGACGCGATTCCGTGCAGCCCGTAAGGTGCACGCTCAAATCGGGCCCGGTCAAGTTCATTGAACACGAAAAACGACGGCACGTCGTCGAGCCCGATAAACGATACTCGACGCGCCGGGGAAAGCTGGACCGGCTGGCCCAGTTGAAATCTCCGGTGCGAGCGACGAAACTGTACATAAATTTTTCGGATAAAATCTTCCAACGTTACGTTGTCAATAAATATCGATAATATCGTTAACTCCTTGTACCTCGATTTATTTTATGGTTACGGTGATTAGAGGTTTTTTTACCGTTTATAATTGCGGATTTTATGCAGTTATGGTCAAAATGAATAAGTGGAAAACAAGCAGACAAAAGTAGATAAAATGGGATGTCCGGGATACCATCGTGAAAAGTATCGGTTTTATTAAAATGTTCTCGCTATTTTTGTGAGAATCCAGGAAGCAACGGTGTCGCAAGAAGAGTTCGCCGATCGCGATCATCGACGCCCTCATTTATCTCGCGTTACGCGAAAGACGCCGAACCTGTTCGCGTTCCCTTTCCTCGAACTCATAAAAGCCGTGGCTCGAGTTCCTGGTCGGTTCGCCACCGTCGGAGGCTGGCTCGCCATCATGGCGAAAAGGACTGGCAGGCACGCACCTGTGCGCCACGGTCCATAAGGTAGAAAACGCGCGGGCCTGAAACGCAGCACACAGCGTCACGCAGGTTCGCGCAACACCACGCCACGCCACACCACACCGCATCGCCACACCACCAGAGCATCAACGCGGGTAGACAGCATTATCTGTCTATCTGCGAAGCGCGTCCGCCGAAGCGAGCCTCGGGGCTGATTTTTATAGGAGGTTCGCGTGACCGCTAGCTAAACGCTTCGTTTTAACCCGCCCAACTCCGCAGCCGTGCTGGGGACCGGCTGTCTCCATCTCTCTCTCTCTCTCTCTTCCTCCCCGTTTTCACCTTCTTCCCGGTATTCCTCGTCTCCACACTCTCTCGCGCGATGTACCATTTCTGCGAGCGATCCCCTTCTGGCGTTCGCGTGGTACTAGCCTGGCTTCCTCCTCGTCTTCTGCGTTCGATTTCATCGGATAGCCGGCATCTCGTTCTCCCAACGATTTATTGAGACGTCCACGGTTTTTCTAATATCGAACACACTGTCGAGTCCGCCCATTTGCATTTCCCTTATCCCGGCCCAGGCATCGCGGTTTTCCTCAACGCTACTTCCGCACCTGTGTTACGCCCGTTTCGTCCTTGTACTTCCACCTGTTCCCTCCCCGCCGCCCTGCGGACGGTTTATCATTTTCGTCACGCTAGCTATCGGCTCGTCCCCCCTCCGCTCCCCTGTCCGTTTCGTCGGACTCGCGTCACGCCACGCCAACGACGACGTATGCACACTATCGCACACGCGCGTATGCACGATCTCGCGCGTCCACGGCCGACACAGCCTCCGTCGGGCCGTCCAGCCGCTGATAATTGGCCGCGGTGGTGATACCAGGCGAAAGAAGGAGAGGAAGAAGAAGAACGCGCGGCTACCACGAGGCCACCGACGAGCGGCTAGACAGGGATCGGTTCCCAGGGCAAAAGCGGAAGCGGCTCGCTAATGCGCTAAACGGGTCGTCATCGAACGCCGCGGGGCATACGAGACCGTCTTTTTCTCAACCCCATCCAGCCGGTCATCCTCGATCCACGATGGACTTACGGGCCGATTAAAAAAGAATTGAACGCCTCGCGCAGCTTCTCAGACAGCCCATTCTATGTCGCGGAGCTTGCGTCCGGAGCTTTTTCAAGGTCTCTCGTCTTTGATCTCTGTGGACCACGGTGGCTAGCCATTTTCGCGACCTGCGATTTGCTGATACTTGTTACCGGTTCACATTCGTTGACGCTAAATCTACCGAGCTTGACAAGAAGACGGTACATGTTACTTTATGAACATAACAAGGTTAGATTTATTTGAATTTTGTGCGTATTAGAATATCTGCTCTAGTAAATCTATTTATTTCATCGTTTAGTACGACAGCATATTTATAATGTTAGTAATCGTGAAATGAAATATCTGGAACCGGCAGTGGGAGGTTTAGTGTTCATATTGCCATAGTGTAAGTCAAGATCGCTGGCTAGACTATATAATAATTTGAAAGTAAATGGCAGAGAAAAATAGGAAATGCATGGAAAAGAATATTCTGCGGTTGCATGAAGAACAGTTTCGAATCCCTAGGTAAAGTGTCGTAAAAGGTTGTTGATCCCATCGTAGCTCGTCGCGTGCACTTGGATTTCCATCGAACGCGCGCAACGATGTCAACGTGCAAGGAAAAGAAAAAGGGAATAACAAACATGCATTGAAGAAAGCGCAACGTCAATACGTAGCGCATCCAACGGTATCATAGCTGCTCCTTCCGGCCGCCTGAGTGTTTTTTTCCTGCGCCTGCCCGTAAAAAACAAATGCGGAGCAATAAACTGAAAACTGTGCATTGTGTCTCGCGATTTCCGTAAGCCGGGGAGCGACGAGGAGTGATGTGTCGGGGGCCACGAGTTAAAGCGGTAACGAAGTGTATCCAGTTGGTCGGAGATTTACGAGTTCGAAAGAGAGTCGAGTTATGAAATAATCGGTTCGAACGGCGTTCGAACAGATCCGCGAAACGAGCCGAAGGAATTCACCAATTTCACGACTGTTTCGTGTCCGCGGTGAGAGGGGGTTCTCGATCTCGGACAGCTGATTAAAAAGCAATTTCACGGCATTTCGCGGAGAGATATTGTTCCCTCGAGGGTTCGTTGTTGATACAACCCCGAAGCGGTTCCGCGGTTCGCGGCGGATCCGCGCGTCGCGATTTTCCGCGGCGCTCGCTCCTTCATCCCCCACACCCCCGGCTCGTTTCGACGCGATGGAATTTCTATGCACGGCCACTATGCGAGCCGAACGAACGAACCGACGGTCCATTAAGCTCGAAATTGCAGGATGCTTCCAGCAATTATCGTAAACCCCCGTTATGGAGGTTCATGCGGGGAGATCGATCTCTCGACGGACGCGAATGCACATGCGAGTGGGCCCCGCGAGGTGAACGCTGGCCGGAGAAGGATTCACTCGGGCAACTTTTATCAGGGACCAGGCACCCGATTATAATTCATCGTCCCCCCCCCCCCCCCCAAGGCGCGCGTCTTAATTACCCGCCGCGAACGTGCTCTCGAGATGGATCGACCGCGGCTTCGGACACGAAAAACACCGGCAAATCGGGTTCACCGGGCTTCCGATCGATATCCCAATCATTTTTGCGGCCATCGTGCGATTCGGTGATGCAACAAGGGGGTGAGCTATTTTTTCTAAACAATTGATGACTGCTTCACCAGACGACAGTTCTGATTAGGAAGAACAACTTTTGTCAGGAGACTTTTTTCTTATTCCGTTCACGCAGCTTGCGAGTTACAGCGCAAAATCGAACCGGGTGCAAGGTTACAATTCTGAAGAAGATCCATATGCCTTGGGGAGGGGTCTAAGCCGAGTCTAGGGGAGCGTTCTAAAGTGACAGAAGTTTCAGCAGCCGAAGCACCTCGGGTTCCCGGAATACTTTTGGCCGTGTTTTTTCGGCCGCCAACCACCGCGCGTTATAACGGTAATTCCGCTCGGACTGTAATTGAAAGACAGCAGCAGCAACAGCAGCAGCAGCGGCGACGCTTAATTGCACTAGGTCGAAATCATCGAGGGAACGGCGGACGCTGCAGCCCTCTTCTTCTTCTTCGAAAATCATTTGTAGCAGACCACCGGGTTCTCCCTCTCTCTCTCTCTTTCTCTCCTCTCGCCCATAACTCTCGACCGTTGCGGGCAGCTTTTCGCTCCTAAGCTCCAATTATTCCAGCACGGTGTTGCTTAAATCGAAGATCGTCTGACCGATGACCGTTTCGAGGTTTCCGACTGACATGGAGGCTGTGTTTATCCGTCAACGAGATTACGCTCCGAAGTTGCTGTTAAGTCGACGGTCTGCCGCGAACGATTTCATCGTGGTCGCGAAAATAAATTGGACGCCTAGGTTCTCTGAAATTTCGACTAGAGGGCGCAGAAGAGCGCAGACTGTCCCATAAAACGTTGGCTCGGTGTTTTCGCTAATTCGTGCTTCCGATGATTTTATTGCGATATTAAAATTCAAGGTCCGGTCAAGGACTGTTTTCTACGAATTTACCGTTTCGTCTAAAAGAAAATTGGTTTGCGGTTTCTATGGTATCGCGGTATTCCGAAACTGAACAAGCTTGAGAATTCTCGTTCGACAAGCGATTTTTAACTTTCGTAACGCGAAGTGGCACACCTGTTTGCGTTTTTCGCGAAGATATCCGACGTATTCGAGGCATTAATCAAGCGGATTAGAATGTTGTGGGGATTGAAGAAATCCGTGACACAGAAACCGTGCAACGTGCACGTTAGAAAATAAGGAAAACTTTCCGTAAATGTCAAACGACCACTAAACATGGAGGATTATTGAACAGTGGAAGTGTTCCAGCGAATGTCAAATTGTGGTTTCAGGAAGAGCGGGGAACGCGAGGAAACGGATTTATAGGAGTTCCAAGTGATGCTAGAACCCGACGATCGGATGGAATGCGGGTGGTGCCAAGTCGGCCCATAAAAATTGCCTCGTAATCGAGTACGTTTTCCGTATCAGCGGCGAAAAATCAGTGTTATTCTTCCGGCGATCAGATAATTCTTGTTTCACCGTCCGATTCGTCCCGGCGCGAAGATTTCCGTCCGAGCCGTCTCCATTGCTGCGTGTCCGGAGCGCGCACACTTCCTGAACAAACACAACGCGTTCACGAGAGCGTGTAATAACCGCAGGAAGATACAAATAAGACCGTCCCATTACACCGATGCAACGTGTTATACATTTTTCGACGGTGTATCGGGGCGGCCGCGGACAATGGGGATACGTGGACGGGGCCGAGTGGCGCACAATACTCGGCGTGTACCGGCGGAGAGAGGCCAGATGATAAGTGTGGGTGACGAGGCAACATCCCGAGGAAAAAAAGCCCGTAGTTACACCGTAAGTATGTATCTCCTTGATGAGAACAAGGAGGAAAGGACGCGCAGCCCGGCGCAGCGCGCCGCCCTCCTATCCTTGTGCAAGCGACGAAAGACGTCGGAGAAACGGAGAGAAGGAGGAAACAACAACACGCGAAACAGTCGTGGGACACCGGCGCGGCGCGCACCGCGTATCGCAATCTCGGTGTACACCAGCGCGAGCAAATGCGACGCAGCTGGAAGTTCACCGCTTTTCAAGGTATTTGCTCCGACGCGGCGGCTGTCGCGTAACTCGCGTCGCGAAATTGCCCGACAAAAAAGGTATTCGCCATCGCCGATTCAGCGGAGACGCTCGCGCGTTCACGCGGGGATCCCCGCAAAATCGAAACGCTGGAGACTCCGTTCCAGTAGTCGGCCATCTTAGCCACTTGCGCTGGTAATCGTTTCGAGCGAACACGCGTATACAGTGAAATATTTGTTTTAAGAAAAAAGACGGGGCGATTGAAACAGAAATAGAAGAAAAAATCCAAAATTCTGAGGAAACAAATTTTCGATGGGTGCGCCACGTCATTAGAATTTGCGACAAGCTTCGAGTCTGCAGTTCCGAAGGATTACAGGCCGATGTCGGAGCACGGTTCCCTGATACGCCCGATTAAAACGATTTTACCTTTAAATTACGCCGGCACGTTTTAACGACAACGAGAACTAAACGTTAGCTAGATTCGTTGTAATTTGTGAAAATTGAAGGAGGCCGATTAAGATAATGTCCAGTCGTAGAGGTAAAGACTGGGAGCAGCTGTGTTGGGCGGGCATCTTCAAGCATTCATCAAATTAGTGTCTAAGATAAGTTAATAAACCGGCATCGAGTGATTCATCGCTGCCCGCCGCTACTTATCTAATCGTTCCACTTTGCGACAGTTTGCGCTTCGTTCACCCTGATGCGTGTAATTAATATGTTACATTTTTCCGCGGGCAAGATCGATATACATACATATGTATATACATACATATATATGTATACGGCTGACAGGAGCATTCGCGGCCGGTAATTACGGTTTATCGCGGCCCTCAACGTTATCATTAAGCATCGGCGAGTAATTGCTCTGTCTCCGGCGCGAACGCGTCGCGTCTAACTGGACTTTTGCTCGAGTAATTTGCTCGATCGTAGATGACGGTAGGATGTTATTACGCGAGCACACCTTCGCGGTGTTGTGTGGGCTTCGGGTGCATGAGAAACGTCGCGCCGTGCCGCGCCGCACAGCGCCGAACTGGGCGGCAGCCGCGCTTCTTCCGTCCTATCGGCGTTTATCGCAATCCGCTCGAACCTGATCCGATACGGTTTCCACGTTCTAAATACTTCCAGCTGCACAGCTTCCACATATTATGCTAATCCGATCGGTGGACATTTCAATACCTCACCGACTTTACCATCCTGTTCTCATTGACTTTCCGATCTCGCGATACCGCAAGAAACGCAAAAGACGATCGACGACAGTGAACATCAGAGTTTCAAAACATTTGATTTTCAGATCGTTTGTTTCGATAAAGATCTTTTAAGAGATCTTGCTTCCAGTGGCTTCAAGGTAATCAGTTTAGGGAAACGGTCGAATCCCTCTCTCCCGCAATATGCTCGCTTCCACTTCGGCCGCCTCGACGGGCGGCAGTGGCCGTCGACCCTTTAAATTCCGCCGGAGAACTTTATTTTCTTGCTGAACCCTTTATCCGAGAGCAACCGTGCATACGATGTTCTCTGCTCCCCGGGAGAATACCAACGACACGAAAGAAGAACGAAGCCGTTCGGTCTACTTTAAGATTTCGAAACTTAAATTCTGTTCCCCGGTATTCTTCGATCCTTCAGGTGCGGAAACAGCGTATTTTGCTATTATATTATTTTGTTGGTGGACTACGTTCATCGACAATGCCACAGTTGTATCCCTCAGGTGTTCTATATAGACTGGCAAAGTTACGCATAGGAATATAATTGAATTATACGGATGTTGAAATGAGTTCTCCAACGAAACGGAGCGAACGCGCTTCGAACCACAAAGAGTCAAGAATTTTTCGAGTGATCGACGTGCTTCGAAATTGAAAACTCGACGACGAGCGGTGGTATAGACCGTCGGACTCATTAGTCGCGTGACAGCGTACATGCCCGTATGAGTGGAATACGGAAGAGGAGAGCGACTCGGCCTGTCGCGAATAGGGCAGATAAAGCGTACAAGTACCTGTATGAGGTGGGCAAGGAACAGGACGTAGGCGGCGGCCGCCCTCATGTCTTCCCTCGAGGAATCCCTCGACTACCGCATCACCATTCCCCGTGGGTCACCTGCGGTCTTCCTCGGCCACACTTCAGCCGCGAATGATTTATCAACGGACCGTAGATCTGTGTTCCGACTTGGTATTCCTGAATCGATCGTTGCAACACTCGTCACACCCGTATCCACGATCTCGATCGGCCAGAGATCCGCCCGCCGCGATCGGCACACTATACACTTCTATCCGACGCTACTTCCGGTCCACGCACACACCGTATATATATATATACATATATTCATACGATCCACTCGGTCTCACGGTTCTCCACTTTGTCGTACCGACTCGGGACGCTTCTCGATCCCGCAGATGACACTGTTACACATCCGTTTAACACTCCTAGAGCCCGTGTCGGTTCCTGCGACGCGCACCACGACCCGCGGTATTCGTGTACTGTTCACGGTTTCTCTCCGCGGTTCTCCTCTCCACTTAGCCTCGCTTTCCAAACGAAGAGCAGCGGCCGCGGCGCTCCGAGATGTTTACGCGCTAAGAAGCGACAGGACAGGTACCTTTCCCTCGCGCGCGATCGGGCGATATCGCGTCGCGGAGATCCTCTTCTCTCGCGCGTTCCCCCTTTCTCCCGATCGTTTCACTTCGGGGCCTCGGCGATTAATTGCACTGTGCGCCGCGGTTGTTTACCATGTCCCCTCTTCTCGGATCTCCTGTAACCCACTTCGGGGCTCGCGGAGCTAACACGTGGTCGTGCGGAAGATCTCCGTGCACACTTGAACACGACACGCTTCGAAACCCGCGTTTTTCTCTCACGGGGGTTGGGGCGGCCGGGAGGATGAAAAGATCAGAGTTCTGGCGCGATCGCAAGCTCCCCGTAAGTTCGCTTGGGCGCGAGAGCGCGGTTCACCGTGTTCGGACTATTCGACTGGACGAGACACCGCAAGCACCGGGAGCATCGAACGAGAATCGAACGACAACCCCTAAAATCCAACGGACACAGTTCTCGGGTCACACTCCGACGTATCTAATTCACGGATCACACGGTTAATAATCCACCGAGTCGCCGAGTCGATTCACGACGAACCACTACTGCGTGTAGGGGAACACGGTGCGAAATCCTCCGGTTCGGGGCTGGCCGGAGGGATCGGTGTTGCCTCGAATTGCCACCCCTGTCACATGCGCAGCACAAACAGTCGCGATAAACACGCGTCGCTAAACTGTCCGGCTTCGGGGTCCCGGTGTGTCAAGCGTGTCTCTCTCTCTCGGGAGAACAGGTGTGTGGATCGGAGCAGCGGACACACGCGCGCTTCGCCCGTGTACGTACGCACACCTTTCCGTCCGACGGCTAAGCGTGTGCGTGTGTACGGTCGCGCAAACACGTCTGTACAGTCGGGTGCGTGTGCGTGTATGTGTGTGGAGTGAAGTGTGTGTGTGTTGCGCACGCTGGAGCACGGAAACACAGCACCTCCGCGGGGTACACGAGTCGGTCGCTCCGGGGATACTGAGTCGGAGCCGCAGGCCGGCCTGCGGGCCTCCCCCTCCCCCTTGCTCGACCACACTCTCGTTCGCTCTCTCGGTCCCCTACCCCCGTGATCCTCCCTTCCCGCCCAACCTTCCCCACCTTCTCTCCTCCGGGAGCATCAACGACTCCCACCATCGCAAACGGGGAACTACTCTTCGCCCCGACCGACCCATGGATCCGTTCTCCTCATCGTTGCCTCTTTATACACGTTTGCTTGGCCTCTCTCGTATGTCCAGCGTGCCTCTTGCTCCCGTCCGTCCGTCCGTTCGTTCGTTCGTTCGTGTCCGTGTCCCTCTCGCTCTTTCTCTTTCTATGTGTGTCCGCCGTCCCGCGCCGTACACCTAAAGACACCCGAGAGTTCTCCGGGGCCCCCATGTATCCGCGTCTCTTCGTGCAACGCCGCGCCGGTGTTCGTATACATGTATATATATATATGTATATATATGTATATATATATATGTATATATATGTATATATATATATATATATATATATATATATATATATGTATATACGATTGTGTAAAGGGGAATTGCCTGTAATGATGTGTTGGTGCACGAGGAGAGGACTGTCTCCTTCTCTGTTCAACCCACCACGAACCACCGATGTTCGCCTTTCTAGAAGGCATTACACGATGGTACACTTGTGCCCCGTTTGGTCCGTGGATGCTGGGTCCCTCGCTCTCTCGAGAGAGGTACCCGCGCGAGACCGCCTGTATATCTTACGATCGGTTTCATCGCGTTGTGTATTCTCACCTCGGACCGGGGCTCCGATCGAGTCGTTTGCACGACATACCGTGGCCAGGGAACGGACACCCCGTGGTAGGGTGGGGGTAGATCGGTAGAGGAGGGAGGGAGCGAGAGGAGGCATTGATACGGATTTCGTGGATCGGTGGACAACGGGTTCCCATGGCCGTGTTACGTGCGCGGAAACGGTCCTCGGAGGGCCATCGAGATCGGAGCGTTCCCGAGGAAGCATCCAATTTTCGTCCCCGGTGATCCGAGGCCACGGGAATTCGAGTTATTAAATGTACGGTTACGTTGACGATAATGATACGTGGCCGGAAAGAGAGGAGAGAGAGAAAGAGAGATGGAAAAAATGAAGAAAAACGGCGGGAGAGCGAGAGAGGAGAGAGATCCGCACGGCTCCCGTGGGAGAGAGATTCTCGGTAGACCAGGTCGAGGAGAAATTATGTATATTCCGGAAGAATGATTTCGGCCGATGAATAATGGATAAGTCCTGTCGCGTGTCCACCGTCATTAACCGGCTATCGGGACACGGTAATCGGTTCTCGCTCGCGAGAAATGCCATCGGCGCGGATCGTCATTGAATTTCTGCCCCCGTATATACGATGTTCCACGTAATTCGCGTGTCGAGTTATCGCGTGAACCGAAGGGACACGGCCGGTTAAACGGCAATAAATTATCGTCGCTAACCGGGGACCGTCTTGGCCGGACTCGATTCCAGTCGCGTCCCCGTAGCGAGGTCATTCCGCGAATCGAACCGCGCGGGAATAAGTAAACACAACCTCCGCGGACAATAACAGCGAATCGACGCCGAACGGCGCCGCGCCGCGTCGAAAAGCTCCTCGACACGTTCAAGGTGAACCCGAACATCGATATCCGCGGGCCCGCGTAGCGTTACGGACGATCAAATTCGTTTTACCCGGGCCCGGGCTGTATGTGTGTCCGGCAATCACCCACGGCCGATTGCAGACATCTATCTCTGCCCGGGCAAAAACGAGCGGCCATTTAACGAACCCCGCGGCGATCGAAATTAAATTTTCGCGATCCTCCCGGCAGCCCTGATCATCCACTCGTTACAACACCGAGGTCAGCATCCCCTGAAAGAACCTGTACCTACCGAGACGACACGCCGCGCGGCGCGGTTCGCCTCGGCGTCCGTGAGTCCGTCGCCGGTTCTCTCTCTGTCTGTCGAGCGGATCCGCGAGTATCGTACCCCAATGTTGCCCGTGGTTGCGTGGCGGTATGGTGCACTGTGGTCCACGGGACGGATGGACGAACGGACGGACGAACGGACATCGGTAGTGGGATACTGCGCGGTGGATGCTGCCGTTGCCGCCGCCTGGTCCATCTTTCTCTTCTCCGTTCCCTCTCGTCTTCCCTCCCCGCGTGTTCCTCGCTGTCATGCCGTCTCTTTCTACCGCGGCCGCTCATCCTTCATCTTCTTCCGTCTGCCTACCGCAGCCCGGTATCCCGCTCCATCTCTCCTTGCCATCTCCGTCTACCACCGAGGACTGGCTTACTACTCGAGGGGCCAGAGTTAGCCGGCGGGCATCATGGTGGCTACACCGCTGGCTGGCTTCTCGCGTCTCTCGAAGGCTCGCAAGAGAGTGTGCCCCCCCCCTCCCCCGAGGGTCAAGGAACTCCCTCGGGAACAGGTTCACCTCCTCCTCTCCCTCCATCGCGGTTCCCCTCCACCTCGCTTCCACCTTGAGCCGCCCTATGCCCCCTCCGGTTCGTACCTTAGGGTTTTACTTATTTTCTCTTATTACCGCTGCTGAGCATGTGGCCACGCTTAACGCGCTCGCGAGCTTGGCCAGGCGCACACGCTGACCAACGAGTTCGCGAGTCTGTGCGCGTGCGTGTACGTTTCCGTGTACACGCGTACACGTACCTGGACGATAGTACGCGTTGGTCCAACTCGGAGGCCCGTCAGTCTCCCTCGACCCCTCCGTGGCCCTCCTCTCCGCCCCGTTCGTCCTCCTCCTCGGGCTGTTTTCTCTCCTCTTAGGACTCCTTAGGTACTCCAATATGTGAGCACATTATTACAAGCGCAACAGAGGCTATCCGGCCGAGGAGAGGGTTCCAGCTAGGGGCCCCCGGCCCCCGGGGCCCACGGAAGGGGGCTGAAGTCGAGGCGAAACGCACACGCGCTTCTGGGCGGACGGAGAAAGCGCGCGAGCGTACACGCAAGGGTGTTTAGGTGAACCCACCATCCGCGCCAACCCCTTCCCCCTCCCGTGGCCCATTCACCCTTCACCCCTCTACGCCCTATTCCCTTCTCACTTTCCTCTCTCGATCGTTTGCCTCGCTCCGCGGTTCGACTCTTTTCCTCTCGCTCTCTCCCTCCCTCTCCCTCTCTCTCTCTCTCTCTCCGTCGCCATCCTCCTCTCCCTCTTTCTCATCCTTCTCATCGTTCTGGCTGTCCCACCGGCTCTCGCCGAGAGAGTCAGATACCAGATTCCACCTGTGCTGCCTGATATCTTGCCCGTTGCTTGCTGCCGTGCTCATCCGCCTTGTCTTCGTTGTCTCCCCTCGTGTCGTGAGATCGTTTCGAATTCGTCCAGGGAGTTCCCGGACTTTTTACGTCCCTCGGACGCGGCCAAATGGGAGAAACTGTTGCGGAACGAGGATGTTCTACCGGATGATCCCTTTCAGGAATTTGATATTCCACTCGTACCCCGATAAACGGTCTCCTCTACCACCCCCCACTCCGCCCCCCTCGTCGGACTTCTGAATCGCTTACAGAATTTTCTACTTTGCATGCGTTCGCCTCTCGCACGGTTACTCGGTTCAGCCTTTATGTTACCGACACGTATGCGCGTGCCTGTGTAGACTCCCTCTTCTTTCTACGAAAATCGTTTGGCGTTGTTTTTCAGATATTTTTGGAAGGATTCCACGGTGCTCGGAGTTCCGTTTTCCTTGGCATCGACGTTTCATGACGACGCCTCCGTCTCGAAACGACGTTTCCCGCACATTTCCATTCCGATTATTCCCGCAGCCATTATCCGTCAGCTGGCTTACCGAAAGGCCTTCGCGAAATTAAGGCGTAATGGATACGCGACGGGATACAAACCGCGCGCGGGCGCATACGCAGAAGGATTTTAATGATCTTCCTTCAGGTATTCGTCGGGTAGCCATAGATACCAGATTCCACCTGGGCCGCCGCGCCGCTTCATGGAAATCAACCGCTGCTCGTGGCTTCTTGCCGGAGACGAGGAAGCTTCTGTGCCCGATAACTTGTCAAGAAATTGGTGTCCGTGAAGAGGGAAGCTTTTAGGAAGATGAAGGACTCGCTGCGTCTCTTTTTCAAAGCGGACGAATGGCGTACAACAATGCAGCTTTCGGTAGCTCACGGTTCTGTAGCCACGACGAACGCCGACAGAAGATATTGAACAAGGCGAATGGAATTGACGGAAATTCTCCTACTTCGACCCTGCTTGGTAACCGTTTCTTGGTACCTTTGTGCCAGTCGTTTCACCTACTTTGGCCAACACTGACCTCGTCACCTGTGACAACACGCAACTTTCTACTCGTTTTTGGCCACGGCTTCAAATTTTTTTGTCATTTCTTGCCTCGCGATTCCTTATCTCGGAGGAATTGCTTTAGCCTACTGCGCGAACATGCTTTTGTTATCATTTTATCGACAAAAAAATGTCTGAAATTTTTCGACCATACCAAGTCCGAAAGGATTAGCGCGTTGGTGTCTTCGCAACGAATTCTTAAAAATTTTCCCGAGAATAAATCGCGCAGGGACTTCTCCCCTGAACGAAAGTGGAGCGTCCCGAAAGGAGGAAAGTCGAGAAGAAGGATCTCGCCGATCGCCGAGCGGCTCTGTTTCGCATGCATATCACGAAACTCGGCTCCCCCGGTTCCGTTAACCGCGAATGCACGTCAGATGTCCTTTTGACACGGCACGCTAATTGCTCCGCTGAAATCGCGTGCCCGTTACGCAAACCCGCGAATTAAAAACCGCATTCCGTGCCATTGCTCGGCCCGTCTTTAAACCGTGTCGACTCTCGCTGAATGTGTAAAACCGCCGGCATTAGCATCACCTCGGTTGAACGAACCGCCCGACCCGCCGCGGTGTTGCGCGCCGTGAATTCGATTCAACCCGGTGAAAACGGCGCGAGAAGCATTATTTTATCAAAATCGAGCGAGCGCCATTCGACGAATTCACCGACAGAGCGAAGCGCCGTCGATCGATTCGCCGTACTTGCATACGGCACGAATGGAGAAGCAGAGGGTTCTTTAGGAGTGACGACGATTCATTAACCTCTAATAACACGTTGACCGTTCCCCCGAAGGAACAGCCGGGAAAAAAGGAGCCTCGCCCCCGTCGTCCACTCCCTTTCCCTAACAATGTGTAATTTTTGGGACCCCGGGTCGGAGAACGCCTTTGCATCGGTGCTCACGCGAGGACACAACGCGAGATTTCACGAATTAATAATGGCGTCCCGGCAAAACGTATTATTCAGCAAATTACACGTTCCTCCTATGGGGTCGTCTCTTCTTCTTCGTGTTCGTCGTCGTCGTAGTTGTCGTGGCTCGCGCTAACGCGCCTCGGAATCGGACACGGAGCGCGTCGATTCGTAATTGTATTCATCCCGGGACACGAAACGGCCGGTGGAATCAAGCTTGACGCGTATAGGAATACGAGCCTCTAATTCGTTCTTTGAAAAGACGCGGCGGTCCCCCCCCGTGGCCTTTCAGTTCGTTCACGAGCTTGGAAGGGGGAGGGAGGGGGGCAGAGGGAAATGTGGAAAGACGCATGTCGTACCGTTAATTCAGTGACGTTGTCAATAACGATCGGACGGAGATGTATAGATGGATGGCCGGATAAAGGAGGGAGATTTATCGACGGCCCGGGCCGAACGCGGGCCACGTTTACCCGGGGCCCCGCGCGCAACCAACTCAAAAAAAAACTCAACAGGTGGACGTCGATGCTCGCCGACCCTATGCGGCGATAGGCAGTAGAGGTCGTTCCAGAAGTTCGTAATGCGCCGATACGTTTGTAGTGTTCGCGGCGTGTTTCGTAAACACAGTGGCACAAGCGACCGACGCGACGGAAGTTCCGATGATCGAGTTCTAGAGAAGGTGTTCAAGAGTAGAAATTACTGTCGTTTGCAGAAATTGCTTGCAGTATTACTAATGTTTTACGTCAAAAATCTTTTTCATATTTCAAAAATTGAACTCTGTTTCCTAATACTGTGAGCCAGCGTGGTCTTCGGGACCTTAGACCATATGTACCTATGACCCGGCGTAGATAATTTTCCCTGTCCCGAAAGATGAAATCAGCTGAACGACACTGTGACGTCACATTTTCAAAAGATGTACAAGCTATGAGAGGGGGGTCAGCGGGTGCGTCATGTACACGGTACATGGAAAAAATGAACAGGATAATTTCAAAGAATTTGGAATTTTATCATGGAATAATCAATATATAAACTGTATTTGAGATACAAATGTTTATTCTATATGTTTTATTAAGGTATTACAATGAAAAGTATTTTGAAATTATCTTAAGACTTATCTTGTGACGTCGCAGTGTCCCATCATCTTTCGGATACTGAATTCCCGGTTTTCCTATACACATACTATACCTATGCCGGGTCTATTAGTATAATATGGTCTAAGTTCGGGACCAGGCGCCGCCATTTTGGATCGCTCGGCAGCACTTGTAATACTGGTCCCGATCAGCCCCTAATAGAACAGGGAGATAACTCGAGAAGTTTTTGGGGGCCGCCTGTGTCTAGGTAGTTCCTGGTAGTCCGTCGGAGATACGGCATCAAAGCAAGAAAAGGGCGACCGTTGCGCGCGGAGGCATCGAACGAGTCCAATTTCGAGCAATAATCAGCGAAGAAAAAGGGTTCTCGCAACCCTAGCCAGCGAAGTTCTTGCATGGAGGCTCGCGTTACGAGCATTTGGAGCTGGGGACCGCCCGGGGCGCGCAACGAAGCTGCTTTTCGGGGCAGCAAAAAAATTTGTAATTACACAGGGGTCCGGGTTCTTCCCGTTTCGTCGTTAAAAGGGGCGGGGACCGGGACGTTTGCTCCGTAATAATCGAATCACGTCGATGACGTTCGGGGCCCGACCACCGTCCCCCCCTCCCTCGGTCCCCGACCGGGTGATCGTTCAATTTTCAACGGCGAATCGCGACGAGTCACCGTTTCTGCGCGCGTCGTCCACGTACCCGCGGGTCGAGGGGGCCCGCGCGATAAGGGGCCCCACGCCGGGCCCCGGGTTAATTAATGGCGGAGAAAAGGGTGGGAGGGGGGGCGAGATAAGGACTGGCAAGGGGCTCGGGCGGTGCGTGCGTGATTTCGCGTGATGTACCGGACCTCCTCCGTGCTTTCTTCGTGGTGCTACCCCGCCCCGCGTCCCCATTCCGGACCCCCCTCTGAATACATATTGTGCTCGTTAAACGAAATAATCACGCGTGGATCAAAGTAAAAATTCGAGTAAGGACCTATCTAATCTTCCGTAGCCGTGGCGGCGCATTCAGGAACGACGGGCCCCGTGGTTCGATCATTAGTAGGCCCAGCCTGCGTGTCTCGCCGAGATATTCTTCGTTATCTCTGCCTCTCCGCCGATGCGACCACCTTTTCTCCCCTCCATCTTACTTTCTTTCTCTTTCCTCTTGTATATTGGAAGGGAAGGGAGCCAGATAACAGGGGAGGAAGTCGATCAGAGGTTTCTAATTAAAGATTTAACGAGTAGCGATCTCGACGGACATCGAGACCAACCGACCGGGTTCCGATAGCGATTTTCGTGGTAGTAATCGGGGGATACCGAGTGTTCGATCCGACGGTGAATTTGTAATCGCACGGGAAGTCCAGCCCGACGATGTTTATTTTCGAGGAACTTTATGTCTTTCGTGTCCCTATTCCGGTGAGAATAAGGAACACGAGATCTCGATCTTGTCGATACTTAATTCGTCCGCTTTCCCGAAACAGATCAACGAATATCCGAACGTCCAACCGAGACGCGTTTCCTCTTCCTTCATACATATATCGTCATGGGACCGTAGTTTTACGGTAACGTGATTACATTTGTAATTAATGCGGACTTTACGGGTATTTCATTCAAGTATTAGCTTACAAAAGACTTGGTTTTAATCAATTTCATGACATGAAAATTTTTGTAATTAATTCCACCTGTGTCGCATTATCGAAACGACCCTCCGTGGCGACTCGGCCCTCGAAATGTCGATCACCGAATTCGTCGTTTGTCGATCGGACGTCAGCTGAAAGCCGATTCGTGAATCGAGCGGATAAAATTCGTCGATTCGAAACAAAGCTGGGATCGAGCAACTGGGATCGGGCAAGGAGCACGGGCCGATCGATTCGAGGAGGCACAAAAGAATCCAATTTAACGGAGGCCAGTAGAGGATTCAGCTCGGGGAGAGCAGCGTCGTTAATTCCATCGGGGCAGCGATCGATCGATCGGTCGGTCCAGCTCGTCGCCAGCGGTGTCCGCTTCTTCTCCGGCGATCGTTAGTTAAAATCCCATTAGTCCCGCCGAGATCCCGGTTTTCTGGAGGACCCGTCCGTCCGTGTCAGCCGTGTAGATGCCACCGAAGTGATATATTGGGAGCGAGCGGGCCGGGCTTTTTAACGAGCCCCTCGAGTGTCGCGCGTCGTGAGAGACGATTTTCGGTCTCGTTCGAATCAACAGGTGTCTCCTCTACCTGCCGCCACGTTCCTAGCATTCGTCCAGCTTTGTTTAACTATTATTAGACCCGAATCAGGCGCACGAGGGCTAAGAAAATACCCATTTTACCGATTAAAATCTTCTTCTTTTGTTGCAGGAGAGTCTCTCTTTAGAAACCTGTCGCTCGAATAATCTATTATCGGAGAGATTCTTCGCTTGGCTATCTTTCTATATGTCACTAATTTTTGTTAATGATGTCCCTCTCCATACCGTGCACAGGCACTTGAAAAATATTCGCTAAATACCTTCGCTACCACCGCTCGTTTCCCCGGGTAACATTAATTTGACTATCTTTGAGTGAACTGCGATAATTAACGTTGTACACGTATGACGATGGTAGCGAACGTGTTAAACCTGTTTCACTTATCGAACTCGTTTGTTTTTATTAGCCTTTTAACCGAGTCATTTTGCAATCACGGACACATACGAAGACGTAACGAAATCGTAAGTAAAATTCAGGCAAAAGAAAATGTTATCTCGATCGATGTAAATACAATGTAGTTTATATCGACATGGTTACTATGATACAATTAAGTGAATTAATTATTCATTGAATTACCGGAGAAATGGGAAATATCTGAAACGAGGGTTAAAAATACAATCTTTGACCGGTGACTCCATTGTTTAAAGAAATCGGCGTTCATGTCCGGATCATTACAACCACGAAAATGTAGGATCTGATACCGTTCGAATAATAGTCCACAAGTTAGCATGGATACTGCGACATCGCATGGGGTTAAAGAAAGTCCGGACACCTCCAGCGACCGAGATCGAGAGATTTCCACTTTTAAGGGCATTCAAGCAGTCCGCTCGAGCACATCAAAAGCGAGTGACCTATCAATTACCAGCCGGATCCTTGAACCCGATACTTATCCTCGCAGTAAATTGAGCGTTCAACCCCGAAAACCGGCGGATCCCGGTGAAAATTGGGAGACGGCCTCTTAGGTGGCGCGCAGCCGGTTATTAACGACTGGTCCCCGTTCTTCGTTAAGAGGACAGAGGTAAAGATCGTACTCGATAGAACCCGGGCACCGGGATTTCGGAGTTCGACGACGCGACGACGCGTAGATGTTAGATTAGCCGTGAAATTGAAGGGAGCACCTGTGCCCTCGGGAGGCTTGGAGGAATTTTCCAGGTAATTTCTCCAGGTTTCGCCGTCCACGGATGATCCGTTATCACGCGTGAGAGCCTGCCGAGGATCATAAATATCGAAAATATTTCGAATATTCGAGAGAAAGTGGCGATCACCGGAAAATGTTCCTTGCGTGCTGCCGCCGCAGTGGAACGCGCGTGAAAAATTACCATGACGCGCCAGTTGTCTCCATTGATTCTCTGATAAAAATTTTTTGTGCATGGATATATTATTTTAAGCTTTTTTTTTTAAATTGGACCCTTTGATCCACTGAATGACGCGCAGAACAATTTTGAAACATGTTTTTAGGCAGGGATATTTTATTTTATCTTTTTGAAAATTGGACGCTTTGATCTACCGAATGACGTGCAAAACAATTCTGAAACATTTTTTTGAAATATTTTATCTGTTTTAAAATTGGACGTTCTAATCTACTGAATGACGTGCAAAAAAATTTTGAAAAATTTGCAATTTATATTTAATATATATATATTTTTATAGCGCTGTTTCAAGATAACAGCGCTACACAGGGGAAATTGTATAGTGCCCGAATATTGAAGTGACTCACCGTATATTGAGAGGAATTCCTAGTCGCAGGCCCGATTTTCACACGCGGCCTGGAGCCTAAGGTTAATCGCGCATGCATCCTGTGACATAGGCGCCACCCTCGGAATCCTCGTGGTCGTCGAACGATTTCTGATACCGTCCAGATACGCTACCAGTTGATTCCGCGGGGAATCTGGGTGGGAGGGAGGGGTGATGCCAGAGACTAGCGAGCAGCCACCGATGTATCCCGGCGTAGTTACGCGTCCTCTATAATCTAATTTATAAGGACGATAGCGGGTGCCCGTTCGTTGCTCAATTTTCCCCGGGGAGTTTCGATTCCGGGATTAATAATGGCGGCTAACGACGCTGGGTGCTGTTAACGGGATCTCGGCGGAACGGCTCCGGTAAACTATAACTTATAACGACGACGAGGCGGGGAGGGGGGAGGAGCGGTTCGGTAAATAACGAGCCGACGGATTGTTAGTGTTTTCAGATTGAAATCGTTCGGCCGCTCGATCACTCGGCCGAGCACACCGAAGTTTCACGGCGAGGTAAAACTTGGAATGCGGCACGGTCGAACACCGCGGCGTGTTATTGTGCTTGCGATCGGCGCAATTTAGTTTTTATCGTGGCACCGATCCCCTCGTCGCTGTTCTTCTGTGACGCGTTATCCTCACCATCGAGGCGCTCGTTCTCTTCTTGTTGTGAATTATGCATTGCTCCGTCGCGAGAATATTCCTTATGGACTATTTTAATGCGAGCCGGCCTGACTTTTATGATTGTCAATATCGACTCGATGCCCTCGCTCTTGAAAGCTTTATGTACTGCGCCCGCGGAACGAAGAAAAAAAATATGGGAAAATCCTCTCCGCGGTGGTAGATAAAAACCGTGATCCGGGGCAGCGTTAAGCTATTCCTCCGCGTCAATCTAGCGCCATCGTTGTGGCTCGATGCGCCCAACGAACTGCCAACTCCGTAATAGTCGATAGAACTAGGCAAAGATTTAATTCGTAAAGCATCTGCGTTCAAATCGGCTTATCAGAAATCGACAGTAAACGAATTCCGAATTTCAGAGTTCTTCATGAAATTCACGATGAAAACTTCAAAAATTTCGAACCCGTCGGAACGACGGATCCCGTTGTTCCAGTATTAAATCGCGTCCTGCGATTAATCACTAAACCGGAAAATCTTTTACGTACTTATCCAGCGGCCGGCGTATCGACGGATTGCGAACAGCCGGAGAGGACCACGAAAGTTTCCCAGGCCGCGACGAAGTTCCTCGAATGCAGGAAAAATCGGTTGGCACCGGCGACGCCCGAATCCCTCGCCTCGTCGCGGACAGAAACCGCGATTCTTATAAATGCCTTTGGGGTACGTGAGTGGCGTATGTATCGGGCCAATGGCGACTGGCATCAAGTACCAATCAAAGAATCCCATTAAATTGCAGGAATTTCTTGCCAACCGGCTCCTCTCTTCTCCTTCTCCCTCCCCCGCTCTTTCTCGATCGGTTGCATTGGCTGCAGGACCCGTAGTGGCCGCGCGTGTTTCTCTCCTTCCCTCTCTCTCGTTCTCTGGCTCGCTCTCGCCGCGTACACACACACACACATTGGTTCGCCACCGGGCATTTTATTTCCACAAGTACATACACAGAGGAGTTTTTCGAAGTCGATCCCCGCGCGGAAAAAAGGTATCGGATGTAGGATAACGACGGAATAACAGAGGTGGCGGTGGGGAGAGGGCGGGGGGAGGAGGAGGAGGGCGATCGGTCGTCCTTTAACTCTGTTGAGTTTAACAAGGATCACCGTTAATAAAGATAAAGCGAACGCATCAACGTTATCGGCTCTCATGCGGCAAAATGGTCGCACAGTGTTGCACGCCTCGCCTGGATGCCATGCCGCGGCCGATTAAACCGCGCGAACGCTAAAAATTCTTGCTCCCTCGTTCCAGTTGCGTCGGGAACCGTCCCGGTCATCGGTGTCGTCTTATTTTACCCGAACGCTCCTACGTAATAAAGTCGAAGGCGCTCGAAGTTCTTCGCGTCCGTTTGTAACCTAGCCGAGGTTATTTTTGCAATGGACGATGACGGAGAATCGATGCCGGAGGAGTCGCGCGTCCGATGCGCTAAGCACGAGTATTTAATTACAAGGACGCATCCTAGCAGGCTGGGAATCGCCGTGGAAAAACAGCCTACGGGGCCTGCCCGCCTGCATTACCTGGTACCAAGATGGTGTCACCGGCGACTTTCCACGCGCGGACTAGTTCCGTCGATACGCCGCTGCGGATTCCGCGAATTTTTTCGAGAATCCCAGCCTCGCATTCTAGCGGATCTGGACCGATCGTTAGCGGTAACAAACGTAGGCGAGACCGGGGGGCGTGTTGATACAACGCAATTGTCTGGACACCGTGTACGCGTGGAACGTGACTTCTTTGGTATTTTTTAGAGATGACGGAGAAGAGTATAATTAATCAGTTGTGTGCAACGAATTCCAAGAACCGACTTCTTAAAAATATTTTACATCCTTGTAACTTCATTGTTGTATTTAAACAAAATTATATTTATGCTTAAAACTGGACTCCGGATTTTATGCATTTATGAAAAAAATGAGTAGGTGCAATTTAAAACGGTAAAAAGATTAAAAGACTTTAAGAGTATTAATGTATCGTTTCCACTGCATTAAAATTATTAGTAAAAAATATAAATTCATATTCATCTCCTTGCAATTGCTGCACAATCATTCTACTTTGCATAAACATCTGGAGTCTGCTTATTATAACATTATTTTAGTATAATTTATTTATTTATGTTATTTATATTTAATTTATTATATGTATAAAAATATTATTTTCGGATTTAGTCGAAGCTTGCCACGGCGCGTCGGTGTTACAATTCTCGGTCGCATGCCCGGAGTTCATGCGATGAAGGACATCGAAGAATGAAGCACGGGGGTAGGGAGGGAGAGAAGGGGGAAGTTGCCGGTCGAAGACACGGATGTCAGCGACGTCGGTTGATGAAAGTTCCCCTCGAACGAGCGAGTTAGCGTGGTTTCCAGCCCGCGTTTTACAAATTCGACGGAGCTTTTGTACTTGCGGGAGCCGAATTCCAAATAAAGCAGTCGAACGGCATATTATTCGCGAACGTCTAGACGTTTGCATTGACGCGACAGTCGCCAGGATCCGTACGCCTCGTTCTCTCCGTCTCTTTCTTCTGGCGTCCTCTGCTCGCCGGGTCCTCCATTCAATGGACCACTCTTCGGGCTCTTACGGTGGTACTCACGCAAAACGCTGCCACGTGACGGGCATCCGGATCGCCGATGACCGATGAAGATTCCTCCGTGCTCCGGACAGGATCGACGAGTAATTGCTTCGGTGCAGCATGGGGCCACGGTGCATTGGCCCACGCAAATCTGGTCTTTGTCCTCCCTGGGGAGGCCACCGGGAGCCTCGAACCTGAATTCGGCTGTTTGCGGACCCGCCGACAAGGTGTCGGGCCGTGCTTCCCGTCGTCGCGATGGTCGCTGCGACTCGGACGCAACAATAACATTTCTCGCGTTTCGCTTCGAGGGTTTCTTTGAAAAATCCTTCTACGCGAAACCTGTAACTACGCAGTGTACTAGGATCTCTCACGAGCCCAAATCTCTGTACAATAATTTTTGCTACTATTCTTTAACTCCTTTAGAACATCTGGATTATTAAGTCTCAACTCATCGCACTGAACTATCTCCTCTGAGGCGCCACTGAAAATGATCATCCTACCGGGAGTTCCAAATGCCGGAGAACATTGAAAGGGGTGGCGCCTAAGGTCATTCGAGGTAACTCTCTTTTTCCTCAACGGAAATTTCCGGCCCGGCTTCGTCGAGGATTTACGAGCGAAACACACGGACCAATCGGAGCGCGGCTACAGCGGACGGCTTCCGGCTGGGCCAACGACAACGCGGCTCTCAGCGGGACCTAATGTCAAGCCGGGATTCGTTCGCTGTGGCCGCGCTCTGATTGGTCCGTGTTTTTTGTTTGCGTTCTTACAGCAGGTATCTCATGTCACCGATTGTTTAATTAACCTTTGCTGCTGTCTCCTTTACTGCCGCGTTCTTTACCGCCTCGGCAGTCCAGAGAATTCGTTGAACGCTACTCAATTTCTATTAAATGCGTTTCTAAGAAGCACGGTAGGAGATAAGGCACATGCAATTAACTGGAATATTGCTTTTGCGTCAGCGTTACCGTGTCGAAATCATCGAAAGGGTAACTCGGTAATGCCAGTCTCGTTGAATCACGGCGGCTGAGGCATTTTCCTTCGTCGTGGCCCGCGAGTTGTAATCTGCAAAACCGTATGAATTTATCGAACGACCTAATATTGTGGGACTCCGCGTATTAGAACGATCGTGAATGGTACCGATGACCTCGTGCCATTTCCCCACATCTGTTTCCAGAGCCGATCGGCGTCGATAGCGAAGATCGAGCCAATGCGATGGGAGACCGGCGAGATCTGTCGGCTCCGGGCTGCGGGGCGTGCATGCACACTGCTGCACACGACGGGCCCCGTGCACCGAGACACACTTTCTGCTTTCCTGGCGTGCAGATAATATGATTACAAGGCCGAGTATTATGCGTGCTTATTACGCAGCGCCGTGGCGGGTTGCATTATTGGCCGGATCGGGGCTCCGGTCGTTATTGAAAATCGCGTCGGTGAACGGTCCGCCGGCGATTACAATCTTGACATTGATCGCAGATAACGGCGGACGGCGCGCGGTCTCTATCATCGATCATTAGTTTCTACCGGACGTCCCCTAGATCCAGCGCCGCCGTCGAGAGCATTCCGGACGGTGAAAACCGGCGCGACGCGACGGTCATCTCGGTTTCTACGGTCGCGATACAGGACGACGCGAACTTTGTTTACGTCGACACGCCACGCTCCAGAGGATTTTTCAACCGTTCGACGGCTACATCTCTTCCCCTGTCGCGAGGAGATATCGAGGAGGTGATCGATCGCCTCGCGACCGGTCGATCCGGACCGTGATTTTGAGAGCCCGTGATCCCGACGAGTGACATTTTCGAGACGATCGTCAGAAATCGGCGATGGAATGCCGGCTCCGGCCGAAATTTGTTTAATATGGATCAGTTTGTTAAAAAAGTAGAATGAGTTTTCTCATTGACATCTCGACAACACCGTGGCCGTCTTTTTAGGCGAGAAACATTGTTTATAGTCAGCATCATTTATGAACAGACTAATTTTTGCAAGCTTGAGAAATTATAAGGATCGTAAGAATATTTTTAATAAGCGAAAAGCGGTGTAATCACATTCTTCTAATCTCTTCATAGTTTTGTATTCCACTAGTTCATTTTTGTTATAAATAAATAGAATTCACAGACTAATTACCAATCCCGCAAAGTTGATATTAAAATGCTGCGTGCTATCTTTGCGCGAATCGCTTATCCCCAGACAGAAAAAGGACAGACAGCCTAAACGAGCGTGCAATATAATTGTTTAAGGTATAAGAAAATATTTGTGCACGAGAGGTTTCACCGGCGGGTAGGTAAGCCAATAAACGTTGTTTAATATAACATTTGCTGTAGGTGGTTGTTGCTCTAACCAACTGTGTGTACACGTTCGGAGTATTTGAACAAGTACCTCCGATTGCCGGATGTAAAATAAGAGAAACGCGTTAAACCGCAAACGGTGAGGCGTAGAGATTGCGAAGCAGTAAAATCTGTTTACGCTTCCTTGTTGAGATTAGAACACTCGTTCCATCACCGATTTATTACAGGGTTATTCGGTAACTGTACATTGAATTTTTTAATAACTTTTGAACAACGATAACCTCTCGAACAGAGGCACGGCGAGATTAAAATATTTTTCATTATCGCGGAAGTGCGGGACGATGTTGAAATATAAAATTATATGCTTCGAAATGGTAAATATTTATATATCTATATATATTCATTCTTTAGGGACATATACATATATATATTTAAATAAGTAATTATAATTACAATAAATCTTATACAAATGGATACTAACTTAAACTACAGTTTAACTCTAGGGTTATAAATGGTTTCATATACAATAAATGCTGATTGTATATGTTCCTAAAGAATGTACCATTGATAAAAATGTTGAATATTTCTACTTCGTGTTATACCGTAAATTATGACTGATGTTTCAAGATCAATGCAGTGGAATAGTAAAGTCATTCCAAGTAATCATGGCAGTTATTAGCGAACGTTCCCGGGTTTGCAAATTCCTGACGATATTTTAGGATCATCCGATATAATAATGGACAAAGTTGATGATACACGAAAAGAAACGTGGATTAAATACAGTCCGCGGAGCAAGGGGAGCAGCGCCTCTGATCTACACGAAAAGCCCGGTTATTAATGCCAACCCTGAAGCCTCTCGAGCAGAACCGAGGCGGCGAAGCGTGCTCGCAGAGCTCCTCGGCGATTAGCTCGACTCTACAGGGCCCTGGCTTGTCGCGGGAGGGGGGGGGGGGGACCATTCTTGCGGGGGCGTATCGACGAAGGTGAGACGAACCCTATGCAATTTGTAACTTTAATATTATATTCGTGAGGCCTCCGATGAGCGTCCGGCCACACTTAAACCGTCACACATTACAATTAACATTCCACCGGAACTTCTTCATTGTATCATTACATTTGGTCACGATCTCTGCATATTCTTCGATCATCGAATTCTCAATACTCGATTCTATTCCCGTCAATTCGAATGGCAAATCGATGCGAGCCCTCGAGAACCTGCTCTCGTCCGATAATCTTCCATTAATTTATTCGAATGAATCCCTATACCTCGTCTTTGTCATTTTATGCTTCCATGATTCACGTTTCTATTTAGGCAATCCTAAGTCATCGGAAACTTCGTTTAACTTGTTTAACTTTATTTTAAAAATGTAATCTAAGTAATGCAAGTAACGTAGTCTACTTTGGCATCTTTTGTAACCCTAGAGCTAGCTCACGAGATTAAAAATCTATTAAATAAATGGTTGGAGACACTTCATCGAATCTAAGTTATAAAAAAAAGATGGAAAAATGAAAATGACAGAACACTGTGTGTAGATACGTGTGGTACTAATTTTGGTGAAATATGATAAAGTAAAACACGAATTTTGAAGGGAATATAGTTACTTAATCGCGATTATAATAATATAAATAAATATTAAGAAGATTGGAATAATGAAGGGGAATAAAATGGGGGAACCAGCTGAAAGGAATTTCACTGCTATCAGGCCCAACATTTCAGTCACCCCTTCCGATAAGCGAAAGTTGCCGTGGATCCCGGCAGTGGCAGAGGTTAAACAGAACTTTCCACAGAAATATCTCGGTGGCCACCTAAAAAGCGACAAAGTCAACAAAACCGGGGACAGAGAGACAGAGAGAGTGAGAAGGAGGGGGAAGAGGAGCTCTGGGAAGGATCCGGTGGGACTTTTGTTAGTCAAATTGTGGCTCGATCGACGATAGCGGAACCGAGAATGGTACGGCACGAGGAATGTTAATTAGTTAATTAAAACGTCCTGGTCCGTTTCCACCTCGGGATATATTTAGATAACGGGGAGGATGTCCTATATCCAGCGGTTTTTCGGACAGGGAGAACCGGCCGCGATTACGCTCCGGGCCCCGGCGCATTCGACCGCAAGATAAGTCCAAGATGGACGGACTGGTTCCTCGAACCCTGGTGTGCATTTAGAAACCGCTAGGAGTAATTGTATTATTCTATCCGACGGAACACGGAACAGCGACAATTAATTGATTTATCGCGAAAATCACAGCGGGCCGGATGTTGTTCGAGTGTCGATTGCAATTGGCAATTATTTGCTATATTATTGGGGGAACAGGTGGTAATGTAGGCACTTCGTAATTTTTGATATCGGAGAACGAGCTACGCTACATAGAAGCGCTGATAATCGAACAGTGGATTTTATGCGTTTATGCCAAAAATGAGTAGACGTAATTTAAAACGGTGAAAACATTAGAGGCATGAAAGAATAATGTTATATTATTTCTATTTCTATTTCGCTCCAGTTTGTTGCAATTCAGGTAGAAAATTTTCATTTTGTATAAAGAGATCCGCTGTCTACTGATTAGGTTAATTAGTATTAGGTTGTCTTAAAAGTTTCTTTCACCATGTGTACATTCCATATCGTCAGATAATATCAGCATACACGAACAAGACAATCTTCTGTTCGTTAATGTTATATTGTTCCATTAGCGCTCTTTTTTTAAACCACGCCATTGGTTTTCTTAAAAACTACTCTGAATTTGAACTTTTGGGACAACCTAATACTTTAACCAAACAAGAAATTATTGCACGTTGAAAAATGATTAGTTCAGCAGATATTTTAATTTGAATATTGTGAAGACAAAATCAAGAAAAGCGACGAAAAGTATAGAGCGCGTAGATCTGTTTGTCGGGTGAATCCCATCGATGGCTTCGGTAAAACTAAATCGGATTACGGAGGAAGTAGGAAACGAAAATGAAAAAAGAGTAGGCGTTACAGTTATTATCCGACGCGTGAGAATTAAAAGATTCCCGCGAGGTTAATTCCCCAAGATGGCGAATCAACTCGAGCGTTTCTTCGTTCCTAATCCCGTAGCCTGTAATCCGGTTACTCGAACGCATTAGCCTTTCGGCCTCTTACGAGTGTCAAGGTGTGACAGGTGAAAGGACGGGCCCCGGGAAAGGTCTTTACGACTTTCGCCGGCACCTTGGCCCGCGGAGAGAATAAAGGCGGCGGTACACGAAATTCCCTGATGGAAAGTGGCGTTGGCTCCTGCTGTCTCTCGATTCCGTGCGTGGCTTCGGGGAACGACGCGGCGGCGTTAAATAGTTTTCTGCGGGAGAGCCTGTCAGGCGAACGTAATTGCCCGCGACAAGCTAATCACGAAATACGATAAATGGCGCGACACGCCGCGGGTAACCAGGGGTAAATCATGCTGCGCGTCTCGCCGCTCTTGCGATCCACCTGCCGCTAATTTCTTGGTCTGCTTTTGGTATGGTGACAACGTTCTTCCCACTCGACAAGCTTGTTAGGGTGCTTTTAGACGAGGCGTACGTGCGAGCTCCGCGAATTTTTCCTTCGCTCTCGGTAAAGATGAAGCAAACCAGTAGCTGAGAGATGCTGAATTTTACAGAGAAATAGCCGCGTCAGGACCGAAGCAAAATTCGTGGGCAATTCACACGTTGGCTGCCGCATTAATAAGAGTCACACAAAATCTACACACTATAACGCAAAATTAACTCATGCGTAAAAGGTTCAATACCCTGCCCGCCGATAGTATGTTAAAACAACCTATTTAATAATACAAAGATCATAAAGTAATTTTTATAATCTCCTCACGCCCCGTATATCCTAATGATATGTATTCGGTTCACTTAATAGATTGTAACAATTGATTTTCAAGTCTGGTGAGAAATTAGGGTCGAAGGAAAATTTCCTTTTTTCGTGATGCTACTTTTGAAATCCGCAAGATGATTTCACTGTTTCATGGAAACGGTGGAGAATGAGGAGAGTAGAAGTTTAATGGCTGCTCTTGTTAAACGATTTCGATACGTCGGAAGTAACAACGGATTTTTATTGAACGCCATTGGACTTTCGTTTAACAGTGGTTAGCATTGTTCTTTTTTTTCTTTTGCTACCAGCGTATAAGAACAGCAGTTTAGCGATCGCCAAACTCGTCGAGGCGGTAAGTATAAAGAAATCGGTGCTCGACGTTCCCGTTTTCGAGAGCTGGTAGTTGAATACGGTCTTGAATGGCCCATAAGAACCCGCAGGGGTTTTCTAGACGTCGCTCCCGGTCGATTCTGATCCGTGACGAAATATTAATTGACACAAAAAGTAGCTGCGTACCGGACCTTACGTTCCGCTACCTTACGAAACTGCTTTCGGACCGCACATCGGACTTCGGAAGGACTTTCTGGCCGCGTGTATTAAACCGCGTTAAATCCTAATTGCCTGGATCAACCGTTGTCATTAGTACCGCGCTATTATGAACATTTAGTCTTGTAATTGACACCATTAACGTGGATCCGGAGAAAAAAAAATCAGTTTAAAAGACGGACTGCCTGTTTTTCTGCGGTAATTACGTTACCGTTCGGTAATCTCTATGTCGAACCAGTTTCCCACACGATCGAAAATGATGGAAACGCAATATTAATTCGATGACAATCGAATCTATCAGAGTCGATATTTTCTCGATGAAACCAGAAAGATTCGTAACTACATCAACGACGTTCTACACACCGTTTCGGGCAGCACGGTTAGGTATACACGGAATATAAATTGCATCGCAATCTCATTAACTTGATATACGACACGTAGCACGCCACGGCGGCGGTCTAACAGCGTCGAATATAAAAAGAAAAAGAGAAAGAGAACAAAGCGGAAGTACTTCGGACAAGTAATATATAAAGCAATAAATTCGCCAATCAACCCGGTCCGCAAAAAGCCGTAATTTCGTTTCAATTTTCAGCTGTCTTCAATTTCGTGGCGAAACTGCACGACGAAGAGTTAAGACACGCCGGGAGAAAATTACCACGGGCTGATATAGACATCGTTCGAAAAGTTGACCGGAAATTATATCGGCGGCCGGGTTACGTTCGAGTAAAGGTAAAAGGGTAGGGCGGCCGCAGCCGCAGGTGTAACGATGGCGGGGAAAATGAGAGCACGGGGCAGCAGTAAAATTATATGGCACCTTCTTTGTCCTTTCACGAATTTACGGAGCGTTTTTACAGCTCCGGATGCTCCTCGTAAATCGGCGGCACCCATATAATATTCCGCTGTAAAAGCCCGAGGAGAAAAGGGGTCGGGGGAACGCGCAACTACTGAAACCGGCGCGGCGAGCGCGGAGTTGCACGAAGTTCGCGCGAACAAGGATCGATCAGGAGCTGCGCGTTTTCCCCGAATCGATTTTCACTTAAAATAAATACCCACGGTCCCGCGTTATCGCCTCGATTACCAGCCTCGTTTCCGAGTTTATAATTTGTACGTATGCCCTTTACGCGCCGGCAGTACTGCACGTTCAAAGCGCAGAAGAATTGACAATTGATCGTTATTGAATTTTCGGAACCGAGCCAGCCTAAGTTCGTTCGGGACCGCATTCCTATCGGAGTTACGATCGACCAAGAGCAATATAAATTTTCGAATAATAATAACACCGAGGAACCCGTTGACAGAGCCCAATCGGCAACCGAAAGTGTATTCCCGTGTGCCGCTTCAATTTATTTCCGAACGTTCACGGGCACCGACCGTGCTCACCTGTGGGTACAGTAAAAACCCGAAAATCGTACATAAAAGTTCGCGAGAGCCTCCGAAATACCGTCATTTGCATGCGCGTGACCGGGGAACGGGATTACGGGCCCGCGCGGCATGCCCGGAGATGTTTCCTCCGTTGACAGGGCCTAGTTATTTATGCGGGGCACAATTAGGCTGCCGGCTGAAGTTCTGTCTGAGAATCGCACCGTATGAAATCCCGATTGGCTGCCGTGTTCTTCCGCGTTTCCTATCGCGCACAGTATATCACGGCTTTATCGGGGTCTCGTCGATTTTCCGAGCGTAAAAATGGGACCGTATAAGCACCGGCCGAAGCACGAAACGAAAAGAGTGCGAGACGGTCTCGCGCCGACGAAACGTAAGTTAACGGGTCCCGGCTCTCGCGATTATTGTTCGCGCGCATGGTACACGGCCCCAATTTACGAGCCGATAATGGGACGTATTATTATTCACGCGTAATTAACCGGCGAATCGGCAACCAGTCAGCGAATCGGCAAACATACCGCTCATAGGCGTCCGGCTTAATGAGCCGGCAAAAATCTTCGGTGGATTATTCTGCGCGCGAGGAATCCCGTTGATCTTAATCGATGCGCCTCACCGTGCCGCGCCGCGACTCGCGCGTCACGCTGCGTTTACACCGCCGCACAATTTAATCGCGCTCAGAATCCTTGAGAAAGGCAGATTTTAATCGAGTCCCGCAATAAAACCCAACCGATCGTTTCGACCATTCTGGATTCCGGTTGCTGTCCGGCTTAAAAGATCGTTAGGAAACCGTCTCGCCTCTGACACAGTCGAACGGGCCGCGCGCGGTTACTTTTAATTGCTGAAAAATAGCCGGCCGAAAAAATCTGCGGATCCGTCCGAGTGTGAGAATTATACGCTTGACCTGGCACACGAATCTCTTTTGCGCCGCTACATTCAGTCACGTATCGACACAATAATACCAATTCTTACGACAATAAAGTCGCGATCTTGCTCCTATCGTATGGTCCGAGCAGGAACAGAGATCGCGATGGGAAACTATTTTTTTTATGATTGCGTGTCGACCGCGCCGAAGGTACAAAGTACAAAGTAAACTTTCTTCGTTTTCTATGAAATTTTGAGCGATGAAGAATTTCTATCAGAGGGTAAACCAGATTCCACGTCATCGACTCTTGACCCAACCGACCGGTCACGCGACGCGTTTCGTTTTTGTCGAGCACGTGTCCAATACTGGCGGAGAGAGGGCAACTTTTTCCCCTCAATTCGTGCTCCCTCCCCTCATCTGGCAACACCGTAGTCGCTTCGTGTCGTAATACAAAATGACATAAATGCATCACTAGAATGGTAGGAGTACGCATCAGTCAGTTACAAGTTCTAAACGTGAACAGTGATACAGATTGAATATGCAAACTGAACAAATTTTTCTCGGAATAAATTTTTATTTGACCGAATGTTTATTCGAGATCAAAAGCCCAGCACCGGTCTCCGGTTCGCCAGACTCCATCGACGAAGCCACGCAGCGGTTTTCCAGAAACTCGTGAGTTCTCTATCGCCGCGTGTGCAGGATCGTGCATCATATTCCGTTGATCGACGATAACGAGCGAGCTTGAACGAGCGTTAGCGTATCCGCGTGCTCGGGAGGGTTTGTTCGAGGAGATGCAGGGTAATCCGCCAGGGCCGTGGTTCTCGGCGGAAATCGACGACACATCCGCATTGTCCGATGAATCAAAGGCTGGCGCGATCCCGCCTCGGGATTCCAGCGAGGCTCGTTTTCCCCGCGGCGAGGGAATGATCGAAGCTCCCCGGTCGAGCGAGCGGCCACGGCCGGCTAAATAATTCCACGTACCCGGTAGCATCGTTCGGTTTTTTAATTGATGCGCAGGCACGTCGTTTTCCTGTCCGCGACGCGGCCTGGCAGCGCTAACAACGTTCGTCCGGATCTAATAATCTTCGAAATGAACGCTCGCACGGCCGAGGCGGCCAGGCGAGAGCGTGTTTCATTACACAACGCATCGGGAAAATAACGAGCCAGGTGTATTTCCACACTCTCCCGTCTATACATATAACGAACGGACGTCCAAGGACGGGGAATAGCCTTACTGCATCCAAGGATACACAACCGGGCACCTATCCTCTTTACTGGAGTTTAAACTTCTGCTCAGGTGCATTAAATCGGCTGGCTGGCTGGCTGCGCGAACAGTCTGGGTTACTATCCCTGCCGCATATCCTCGTACACCGTTTATTGCGCCTCGCAATACGAACGATACATTAGTGTTCCGCGAGCATCTTGGACGCGCCATTGTTATTGCTAATAAAGTCGAGAGGAGCTGCCATTCCCGCCGATGTCACGACGCGCGGAAAGGTAGACTGATTTACTTCGTGGACGAAGGGTGCTCTCACCCTCGTAATAGGCTCTCTGTCCCGATTCGAGGATCGTCGATTTCTTCGTGGAAATGGCCACGTACATAGGGATGCACCGCGGTTCACGAAGAATCACCTCGGAAATACACGCGCTGGTGGGGTAGTTTCGAATTGGATCCGCTACCCCGCCGCGATGATTATACATTTATCGTAATGATAGGCACCGGTCGGATCGAAGTTGGTAATTGTTAAGGAAATAACTTGTAATTTACCGATACTGGTTTCTATCAACTAGAATGTAGGGGGATCAATTTGTAACCGAACACTTGCCGTGATTGACTGATTATACGTCTGAACAGAATATAGCGAGGACAGAAAGAATCATAGTCGTCGAAGTGGAAACGCAGGTCTTGGCGACAACGCGGAGCATCTTTTACTCCAGTGTGAAATTACGAGACCTCTCGAAGCCCGCAGGAAGTTTTTTGAAACATCGACAGGTTGTCGTGCTGTCGACTGCGACCATCAAGAATTAATATTCACAGTTTACGTAACTTTGTCAAACGCTGACGGAGACGATAATTTCCACAGTCCTCGAACCTGCGGCTTACAAATTAAGCGTTCTATGCGATTCTAAGCGTCTGGCCTAATCTTGAGCATCTGGAAAAGAGTCTGAATGGAGAGCGGGGAATTGTATTCGATCGACGCTGTTCTTAACCTTTGCCGCCCTTTCCCCGCCGGGGCTCCCGATGCACCATCCTATTTGAATTCCGGCGCGATCATCGTGCACGACGGAAAGCCGACCGAAATGCCATCGTACGCGTTCTCCACGGGCCCCCTCATAAATCCCTGGGAAACCGAGACAAAATCAAACGGGGCCGTTCTGTCGCAACCTCGCGAGCTCGCTGCCCGCGTTAAAAGCTCCGTCACGAACGTCGTCGGACCCCGGGACCCGACGGCGACGAGAACGCGGAGCTTAGAACGCGGCTTGCGTGCCGCGTCGATTCGTTTTCGTATTCCCCTCGCGACACGTTCGATCTGCTTATCCGGGTCACCGTTACATGCCCGTCTCGTGTTCCTCCCGTTTACTTAACGACCTTGCGGAACGTCTCGCCGACGACGGCCGACTGCCCGCGCGAAGCGTGTGAATTTTTGTGAGAGGATGCCAACAGCTGGGCAAAAAATTTAAAAAAAAAGAAAATTACGGTCCACTATCGAATCATTATCGTTTATTTTATTGGGACGGACGTTAGCGTCAAGCTAATGAAACTCGTTATTAAACCCAACATCGGTATGCAAATTCGGGATTAATTTATGGAAATGGAAACTGGAAGAGATACGACCGCGCGATGCCTTCTTTCTCTATGTATACCGGGTGTTTCGACTGACTCGATTACAGCGAACAACTATTCAACCGTAAAAAACTTTATGAAAATTTTAACTCTCACCACTTGGCAACGACCCCGTCGCTGACACGGCGGAAATCGTGCGTTTTTGCATTTTCGATTGTCGGTCCGCGCGTACAGGCGTGAACGTATACAAAGATGCTACCCCGTTGAGATGCGGCGCAAACCGCGTGGATACTGTCACGAGTCAACAAAATTAAGACACCAACCCTCGCAATATGTCACCAGGCCCAAGTCCACCACTGATTCACTATCGCAACAGCAATAGTCACCAACAACCCCAACCATATGATTCAGCTAATACCCAAAACTTTGTACCCTCTGATAACCCATTACTATAATAATAGTTCAGTCCACTTGACTAAAATCTCTGCTACGGCACGTTTCAGCATTTAAATAAAACTTCGTATTCTCGGCAAATCGATTTCTTAATCACAGTACGGGAATCCTCCCAAAATCACGCGTTACACCGTGACAATAAAAAGCGCGCGGGTCGACCTGGCGGTGCTTGTTTACATTAGCGTCTTCGTATTGGTGCACATCTGCCCGCGTGGATCAACAATCAAACGCACAAATCGCTCGATCGTGTCTGAACCGCGTCTAATATAAATCAGCTCTGCGCGGTCGATCCGACGTGTCTGAACGGGGTCTAAATGTTTCGGGAGCGGTAGCAGAAGCGCGCCCAGAGGGAAGCCGATCGGCGACGCGGCAGCAATAATCTCGTCGGCGTTTAGCGGACGGACGATAGTAGAATTCACGGTGTGTAGGCGAGACGGCAGAGGGTACAAGACGGTGGAACCGGCGAGAGAGAAAGAGAATGAGATACGGCGGAAGGAGAGAGGACAAAAAGGGGATCGTTTGAGCCCCGAGTAAGCGAGGTAGCGTGCCCCGGGGGCCCGTGGAGCACGTTGAAGCCGATGTAAACGGGGTCGTCGGTTGCCAGCGCCACCAGCGTCGGTTGCACCGACGACGAGGACAACAACAACACACCGGAGCTGGTCTAGGAAAGTTGGCGGCGGCGTCGCCGCCGCGGACCGTAGAGTCCGGCTTTATGAATGCGGTCCTCGGTGCCTGCATTTATGCCAGTAGCTGGAGGCGCTTATAAATAAAGCCTGGCGAGAGAGACGGACAGAGGGATGTGGCGGGGAATCTCGCCGGTGGATAGGCGAGCAAGGGAAAAGATTGGAGGATAGAGAAAGAGAGAGAGAGAGAGGGTGTATATCGGTCGGTGCGTGCGGCGAGCACAGATTCAATTATTCCGCGATTACAACGCGACCGGCGACTGCCTGCCTGCCTGCCTACTTGCTTGCCTGGGCGCTTGCTTGCTTGCCTGCCTGGTTGTTTGCTTGCTTGCCTGACTGGCCGCCTGCCTGACTGGCTGACTGGCTGACTGGTCAGGCTCGATCACCGGTGAGCTGCCTCTGTGTGTAAACGCGGTGCGTTGTCAGCGTCGCAGTTTGTTATACCGGCCTATCGGCTTAAGTGGGACGTTGTTGTCGATGAAACCCGGAGGGCGGTAAGCGAACAGGCAATAGTTACTCGTTTCGTGAGAATATGCGCGTTATTACGATTTATGCCCCGCCGTGCGGCCGCCGAACCGGCCAAAGGGGTGGGTTTGTTTAGACGAGCAACGATCGAACTCGCGGACACGATGGAATGCCGTGCGTGTTTTGTGTGTTGCATGTAAGTACAGCGAGCGCGGTCGGTGCCCGACCGCGCTCGCTGAAATAACGAGTTCACATTCTTCGCCGCCGCTGAAGAAAGAGGTATTTTTCTGTTATGAAGTCACACCAACAGTTTCGTAAGGGACGCTGTCGACCTGAGACATAGAGTTTGAGAGAGAGAGAGAGAGGAATCGGTGCGAGCCCGCGAGTTTTGCGACACGATGGCTCTCGTTAGCCTCCGGTAACGATCGTCCACCACTCTGATATCCCATTTTAACGAGGTGTTAGAGGCTTTTACGGCCCTCTTGCTCTGTCTTCTAATGCAACGATGTAAAATCATTCGATGTAAAATCGCCGCTATCCTCCTCGCCCCGACCGGCGCTCTATTCTCCTCGGATAATGTATTCGAGGATGCTTGTAAATATCTCGTCTGTCGGCGTTTTTCTGCCGAATAAGATGTCAATAGAAACGGTGGCGAACGCGCTCCTACGGAGATTATTAGTCGTCGTAAATGTTATGGCTTTTTTTCCAGAAGGACATTCACCCGCGATATCGGACATCTACTAGCTAAATGGACCTGGTTTTACGAGCCTCGAGGAGCGTCAGTTTATGTACGGGATAAAGTCGATGCTAATAAATTAGCAAAAACACATTGATGAAGTTACGGACTTGGAAGAAATAGAATATCGAACTGTTGTCGTGGACGCCTGACAAAATTCTCTGTCCTTTCAAGTCTATTTCGATCGAGTATTATCTGCAAGACATAGATTCGACCTGGTTTCACGGCACGAACGATTTCGTATCGAGTCCAGCAATTTTATAAAATACCGAAAAAAAGACAGCTCACTGTGCGTCAGCTCGTCATCGCGATCGTTTTCCTCGACGGTCACGCATTAGCGCGCGGTGTTGATCGAACGCGGAACACAGCGGCAACGGCAATTTTCCGGGACAAATCGATCGGCGCCCCGTCGCGTTATCAATCTGGCAGCCGGGGTCCGCTTCGGCGATGTCGACGCTTGGAACCGTCGCGTCGTCGTCGTCGTCGTCGTCGTCCGCTCGAAAATTACGACGATTCGCCGCGGCGCATTACGGGCTCATCGTTTCGCGTGTCATAGCCTGGACGTGTCCACTCGCGGCGGCGCTATTACCGTCGGGGTTTCCGGGCGTGCCGTGTGAAATCGATTCATCAGAGATGCTTTACGTCACCGTCGCGTCGTGTCCGTGGCTAATATTCTAGGCGAGCCGGGCCGAGCCTTATCGGTTCCCGGATTTATTGCGTCCTTCTTAATTAGTTCTGTTCGAGCGGCCCGTCTAATCCAACGGTGGATCGGCGACTGGTTGGCAGAGGGAGAGAGAAAGATAGAGAGGGAGCAGCTAGCAAAGGGGGTACGTTATCGGGGGACGAGAGCACCGTGGTACGTGGCACGTATAATTACGTGGAAAGAATCGAAGCGCGCGGGATCTCTTTCTCTTTCTCGTGCTTTCGCCGAGTCGAAGGATCAAAGAGGACGATACACGCATACGCGGCGCGGCGTGGACGATGCCCGGCTTCGACCGGTCCAACGATGCGTCACGGTTTTAACGGGGGAACGAGTTCGGGTCCCGCACTCAACGAAGGCGTTCCCGGTGAATTTGCGTGAAACGACTCCGCGTATCGGTGTGTTACGGACCAAGGATAAAGGTGGTAGCCACGGCGGAGGGACCCCCTTCGACGAGCGAGCTGACTCTCCCGCGAGGAAGACGAAGAGGACGACGATGACGAGGAAGAAGAAGAACAGCGAGCGAGCACCGGCCAGGAGTAGGAGCAGGAGCAGCAGGAGGAGACGGAGGAGGAGGAGGTCGAGTCCGAGGAAGAGCAGCAGGGAGAAGGAAGAGAGTAGTCGGAGGTAAAGGCAGACAGGTACTCACAGCCAGAGACCAGGTAGCCAAGACTCTCGGCTCTCTCGACTCTCTGCTCCGGCCAGGTACTCTCGGGTAGGCAGCCTTGAGTCAGTGAGACTGGTTTCTGTTTTTGCTTCCATAGTTCCATCCTTCCAGAATCTTCGGTAGTCCGTCCTTCTTCCACTCGCCTTGCCTCCCCTCCGAGCCTCACCGCCGAGCCACCAATACTACTCGGCACTCGGCTCCGTTCGCCGGCCCGTTCTTTTTCTGTCTTTCTGCGTCGATCCAAGTCTTTCTTCTTCGATATCTTTCACCGGTTGTTCGCTTTTTTCCGACGTGCTTTCTACTTTTTCTTGCACCGCCGCTCCGCACCGCGCGCGCACTCTCTCTTTTTCTCTCCCTTGCTCGCTCCTTTCGGTGCCGCGGCGCCCTGTCTTCCGGCGAACGGACAACCCGGGCCCGATCGGGGGCCCGATCCGCCGGAAATGACGGGAATGTTTTTGGAACCCGACGCTCGGACGAGTCTGGTCGCGCGGTGGTCCAAAATCGCCGAAACGCGGGAAAAAATATGCGTCTCGTGTAAAAACAATTTTGTTGCCTGAATCGATTGTTATTAAACGGTTCGCGTTCGTTAAGATTCCGATTCGAAGGGGTCCAGGTCGATCTCGTATCGCGATCCCGGGACACGAGTACCTACTATACTGATTTTCGTCCGCGACAGACCGGCCCGGCTCTTGCTCTTTAATAATTAGTCAATTACACAGGCGCGACCTCCGATAAATAGTAGTTTCACGGTCGATAAAGTAATTCGCCACGGTGCTTTTGGCGCGACCCGTTTCGCGGCGGTTCCATTACAGTTCCGGCCGTATCTGTCCGAGAAAGTAACTCCGTCGTAATGAAAATGTCTGCGACACTAAACGCGAAGATCCTGCGAAGGCTGCAACACCGCGCCGCGCCGCTCCGCCGCCGTGGCTTTTAATTACGGCGTGCCGTTTTACGAGTAAGCGGGAATGAATCTAAAAATTCCAGGCGTTCCCGCCGAGAGCTCGCAGCTCGTAGATGGGGCCCCATAAAAATTTCTTCCGGCGAAGTATGACCAAACTCCGTTTCTTCTTTTTCCTGCCGTCGTCTTTCCCTTTCTCATCGCGACGTTTCTCTTTCTGGTTCTCATCTCGTTACGTTTCCGTCTCTCGTTCTTTCTCCCTCCCCTCACCCCCCGCTTTTTTTTTGTTTCTCCCACCGGCGCGGTTTCTTCTTCTGGTCGTGTTTCGTTGTTCTTTTCACTCGTCGCCCTTTCCGAGTGAATTATTCGACGCCATTAAAAAGCCACGAAGAAATACACAAGATGATGTCACGGGCGTGCAAGGTTAATTCGGAGATGTGTTGCCCCGTGTTTGCCTCATTTGAGAAATCAACCTGATTTATACCTGCGTAGATTAAATGGATCTACGTGACGCGAAACACAAATGCGCCGCGGAGCGGCGCGGCGACCAGACCGAAACCCGTAGATCCGTGGCATGGCGGCTCCTAGGTGTCCCCGTAATAAAGACATCCCGGCCCCATTAAAATACTGGCGAGCAGGTAATAGTCGGTAAAAGTGGCCGCTCCGCTCCGAGTCTGCTGGGATCGACGTTTACACGTTAGTTATCCTTATCGAATTGCGTAATGGAATACTGAACACGGTTAAATTGAAATGCGACGGGAGTGAGAGAGAGAAAGAGAGAGCAGAATAAATATAAAACGGAAACATTTCATCATATCGCTGAAAGTACTAGTTTCCAGAACGAATATCCTTATTCCGTAACAGCGCAATCTCTTACGAATCGACTGTGGACATTATGGATTTATTCCGCGCTCGAATTAACGAAAGTCCCGAGAAACAGGAACCTCATTAAAAATGAATGAAGCGATCATTATATTTTACGAAATGTTCCGTCGATCTCGATTTTTGTTAAACATGCTATACATAGAAATAGAAATTTTAGGGCCTCGCGACGTTCTCGTTTCAATTCGCGAGTATGTATATTGTATATGTGTATCGAAACCGGTAGGCGTTGCGCAAGCACGCACAACCCGGCATTGAAATCACTCGAACCGCGCAAGTATGCGATTACAATTTCGATGTCATTATATAAAACTCGGTTGTGTTGAGTAAATTAATAAAATGCGTGCACATTCTCTGCCGAGAGATAAGCGAACTAATTAACACGCCTGCGAGATACAAACCCGACATACCCGTCGGTCCAATTTTTTATCGCATCGAAACCGTAGACGATACCATCGCGGCGCATTGAAATCACTCACTAATTCTCCTCACGATTTTAACGATGCCTATTAGTTTCGCGACAAAACCACGGCTAATTAAAGGCTGATTATCCTCCTTAGTCCAGTACGACCACATTCTGCGGTAAAACGATTAAATTGAAATAAACAAAAAGAACACGTTACTCGATGAAGAAGGGTCCAGTCCTGTATTTTTTCACGCGTGATAGAAATTAAGATAGAAAATATCTGGTAATCAATTCAAGACAATGAATCAGACACGTAAAATCGATTCCAGCTGTTTATTCCTGGTTGCTAGCCGACTCCCGTCTGATGTTATTTATTTTCTTTTATTTTACATAATCAATCCACCCTAACGCCGTTACGGGCGCTCCCCTCCTGGACATTTGTTTTGGGCGTCCTAGCAATTCCTCGAGATATTTACCGCAAGTGACTGGAAATCATCGAAAATGGGGCCCTGCGCTAACACGCGTGTGTCATTTACGGATCGACGTTGCAGTGCATGTGCAGCTACTACCTGTGAGAAGTCGTAGCATGTTCCTAAGAAAGTTCTGCAACGAAAAACCATTAAGCGAGCAAAGCGTGGTAACGAACTTGTTGACATTAAAATCGATCCTAGTCGATCGAGTGGCGGAGTGTATGCGTGAAGAAACATTTCTTAAATACCTCTTTTCCTGGTCAGTTATATTTAATACATAGAAATATTCGATCTAAGAAAACGGGAACTGTACGATCTAAGAGAAACGAATATCCCCTCCACTGCGAGGCATAGCCCGCCATTAAGCTACCGGTAAAGTGTAAACATACTGGGTACAAACGTCGAGGAGGAGCGTTCGCAGGAAGGAAGCGAGATTTGGAGCTTGCAAGTTCAGAAAACGATTGGAGTGTAATTTTTCCGCGCCGAAAAGGAGCTCTCGCAGGTTGTTGGCTCGCGGTCGCCAAAGTAAAGGGGCAGGCGGGTCCGGTGGCGCGATAAAGCGATTTCTTCCCTGTTGTCGGTTCCCTGTTGCCCCGTTGCCCCGTGCCCCCCGCCCGCGTTCACCGGCGTGGATCCTCTCTCGATTCTCTCTCGATCCTCTCCTTCTTGCCTCGGCTCAGCAGCCTCGGCTCTCGGCTCCGTGGCTACACGCCGGACAGGTTGGAACGGGCGCGGACTGTACACCGGATCGGGACTCGTAGCATTCCAGAGTCGGCTTCTTCGTGCACCACCCCGGCTCGCCGCTCCGGTCAGAAGGAGGAAAGCCTTCTCGTTTCGTAGCTGGAATCTGTTCTTCGTTCCGTCGCGTACCCGACGAGAAGTATCAATGGGGGCCCCGACATTAACATTAAGTAACAGTACCCGCTGCATACTAACTGCCGTATTATCGCCCCACCAGTCAGGCCGTCCCTCATTCAACCCGCGCCTCGTCACCCGCAATCAAATACCATCGGCACCACAGCGAAGAAAGCTGACCGACGAAGACGACGACGACGACAACGATGACGACGACGACGACGACGTGATTCCAACCCCGGGCTCTTTCGTCGGTCAACAACCGTTGTCCGAGAGCTTTGCGTTCCCCCCTCTCCTTCGCTCTTTCTCCCTCGATCTCGTTCCCTCTACTCACGCCGATTGCGAACTCGATCCAATCCCGAGCGTTTCAGAACTGCGCCGTGCACACACACGCACATATATACACACAGCCGTGTGTTTTATTACTCGCAACCAGAGACGGGTAAATTCATTAACTAGATGAAGAGTGTCGAACGATGGGCTAACGGCAAGAAGCCAGTTGCCCACTTTTTTCCAGAATCACGGACCATCGCGCGAGGTATATTTATTGTTATCGTTACTCCTCGCTGGAACGCCGCCGATTTACGATTTTTTAGGGAAATTCCACTTGCCGAAGTTTTATAGATTTTTGAATAATATAAAGCAATTCTCGAAATCTGGATTTACCCAGTGATCGGATCGTTTCAAATTCGAATTTGTTTTGAAAAGAAATAAATTTGAATTTTTAGACAAGGAAGTTAAAAGATTGGCTCATTTCGTTTTGAAACATTTGTTTTTGCCTTTTTGAAATCCGGAATAATTATTATGAGTACGAGTAACGATCAGACTCTAGAAACACGGTCAATGGTTTATTTTCGTTTTGCGATATTGACGTACCGTTCCCAGTTTCTTTTTATTTCGTCAATTTTCACTTTCACCGGCTTCTCACGATAAGCAGAGATTATTATAGGACGGGGTTGGTACCATTATTATTCCTATGGCTTTATTACTCGCTCCTAAATATACGACGGGGATCACATAAACAGGATTATGGAAATGTCTACAGTATTTATGGGTATAGGAAAAATATTTCATCGCGTCATTAGATTTCTTTTTATTCAGAGGATCCTGTTCCCATGGGCCGTCCTCTGTAATTATATAATTCTAAATACTTTATCATCTGTTCGACCATTCTTGTCGAATACACATGGTAATCGGAAATATCGAACCTACCTCGTTCTCGTGGAACTACGTCGTCTGAATGAATTTACGCTTCATATTTTGGAAAAGTATTTTTAAAGTAGTTTTAAAAAGTACAAAAAAAATCGATTCGTTCACATGGCCCCACCAAAGTTAAATTTGATCTGTGGGGATGAATTTGATTTGCAAAGGCGAATATACGTGTCTGAAAAAGGGTGCAATTAGGCATCGTATTTCGGGAGAGTATTTTTAAGGTAATTTAAAAAAATATAAAAGAAAAAGAAGAAATCGATTTGTTTACAAAGCATCCACCAAACTTAAATTTGATCTGTGGGGATGAATTTGATTTGCAAAGGCGAATATACGTGTCTGAAAAAGGGTGAAATTGGAGTAAAAAACCTGTGTATCGGAAGGGCTACCCAGGGTCGATAAACGCGGCGGACTCATTCACGAAATCTCGTGTGTCGCCTCGGGGCCCAGCGTTCGGGAACGTATGATTTCCGATGGGTCGAGCTTGCTGCCGGTTGGTATTAGTTTTTGGGAATAATGGTAATAAGTACTGTGGGGAGTGAGTGAGAGAGAGAGAGAGAGAGAGAGAGAGAGAGAGAGAGAGAGAGAAAGGCGTGCAGGGTTTTTCTGATCGCGTGGTTCCCGCCGTTCGTTCACGGGGAAACTGTTTTTTGGTATGAGTCGTAGTGGGACGCTCTCTCGGAGATGTTCGCGGGCAGATTTTTCTCACGAAACCGTCGGAACGGGAATCCTGGAAAATATTCATTAAGATGCGGTCACGGGTACCGCGAGGGGAGGGGTAGTGTAATTGGCGGACGGTACGCGATCGAGAAATGGAGCGGTGTTATTTCATTGCTTGCGGTTGGTTCGGGGAAGGAGATAATGGAACATCGGGACGACACATCGGGACGAACGTGTACGGAGTTCGTGATTCTTTCTGGTTTACAGGCATCGTATACTTATATGTATGTATATACGAGGGAATCGGGCCATGTACCGCGCCGCGAAATGCGCGCCGGGTAAATGACAATTATTAAATGTCAGCGGTGGTTGCCGGCAGGCCGTGTCGTCGTTGTGGGGATATGAAAGTTTACGATAACTTGTTGCGGCGGCTCATTGAAAGCTTCAATCCTGTTAATTATGTCACTGCTGCTTGTTACAGTAATTAACGATGTAAGCGATATCTATGAACCGGACGCGCTTACTCGGAAAAAAATGTTTTATCGTTAGGATTATCGGTCAGTGTCAATTTTTATTAAAAATTTTGAGTACTTTGACACCTATGGTAGAAGTAGCGTTGAATATAAAAATTTTTAACGATGTTTCGATAGATGAAACACATGACATAAACGTGCACGCGTTTCTACGATTTATTATACAACACGGGAAACGTGAAGTGGACAGAACGGAATGAATAAACGAGGCGAACGATGAACAGACGAAGCAGATGATTTACTTCAAGTAGACGCAATCGAGACGATGGTTTCAACGAGCCACTCAAAAGCATCGACCTTCTAAATCTTCTACTGGTTATCTTCCGCCGACTTTTCGGTAGTCGATGTCTACGGTTTTAATGGTGCTTAAGATTCACCGTTTCGAGTGGATGATCTCGCAACAATTTCCCTGCGTTATGTTAGGCAAGCGTTTTTTTTCTTTGTGCAAACACGAATGTTTGTTGACAAGCACGCTACTATATCGTAGGATTTTAGGAAAAATGAGGGAACCGCTGCCAGGGGGAATCGAACCTGGGCCTCACTGGTGGTAGCTGATCACCCACGGAACCCTCCCATTTTTCCCAACCTCCATACAGTTCGAACTGGAAGGTCCTGATTCTAAAATATTGTAAAGAATTTGTTGATCGCGTTGTATCAGAAAGTTTCTTGCTAATCGAATTCCGCTTACCGCTTACGGGAAAAGCGTCCCTAATCGTCCTCATCCAATTGTTGTTTATAAGAAAAGGTTCGCCGATCGGATCAGAGGAGTTCACCTGGTTTCAGACTTTAATTGAAACCCGTCGACGTCCGGAGAGGTAAGACGCGAGAGAGGCGGATCAATGCAGCTAACGCGATAATTCCCGGTCGATCGTGCAACCAAAATAATCCGGCTGCTTCGCCAGCGCGGATCGAAGCGGCGCGGCGCGGCGCGGAGCGGATCGACCCGATGGGTTTTAAGTATCATCGAGCGTCTATGGTCGTTAGTTACCAGGGTTCTCTCTCTCTCTCCTCCTCTTTCTCTGGCTCGTCATCGTTATTACCGTCTTAGCAAAAATAGACGAGTTTCCAATCGGGCAGCGGAGTTACTTCGTCATCCGGCTCCGAGGTGCATTTACCCGACGCGGAGGATCGCGTCCCTTGCCGACATCGCGAGAGCGACAAGCATTTCACGATCGCTTCATCGCGCGGCAATCTCGTGTACCATAAACAATGCACACGGCGAATCTCCTTGAGATCGGCAATAAGTAATAACCGTGACGGGTAAGGCCGAGCTTGGACCGGTGAGCAACATTCTTAAAGGGGTCAGCCGCGTGTCACGGGAAGAAAAAAACGTTAGCCAGACGGCGGCGCGGCGCGGCGGCGCTCTCGTCCGTAGAAAGTATACGCGCGATTTGCCTCGCTCGCCTGTCCGACTGCTCTTAGCAAGTGTCGGATCCGCCGCTAATTTGTTGCTTACTTTTTCGCCGGCGCCTATTTGCGTATCATCCTCCTGCGCGTAACCCGGTGCTTCCGCGACGGACTTTCATCCTCGCGCAAATATATTTTAATTAACGCCGACTACCACTCTCGTCAATATTTTATGTTAAACCGGACCGGTTCACGTAATCTCTTCTCGAATCTTTTTTACGTTAGAGCAGGGGCGGTTTTCTGCTCTCCCGGTGAAATATCACTTCCGCGAATCTGATTTATAAAATAAATTCATTGCAAAGTGAAAATTTTGCTCGGATTAAAGGAGACGTTTATTCCCTTTCTTAAGACGTTTAACAGATGCGGTCACGGTGTATTCTGCGATAGAATCGCCTGTGCCGGGGAGGCGGAAGAGAATCGGTTCCCAAGCGCGACCACATATCGGACCGATTTATGAAAGAAGTGAAAGCCCGATGTAAATCAGCGACGAGACGCGCTTGCCGCTCAATTAAGCAGCAATTTATCGTGCAATTACACGGTACGGTCCGCGCGCCGACATTTTACCGGGGGCCGTGTAACGAAACAACAACCGGCGATATCGGCCGGGTCGGTTGGCGGTTGCTACCGGCCGCGCATCCGCGTGTCGGGGCCGATCGCGAGACAAATCGCCGCGTCGCGACGCGGCAAATAAAAAAAAGGGGAACAGGGTTGTGCGACGATGGAAAGCGAGAACGCGACGAAGAAAAGAAAATGTCACAGGACGCGGTGGCACGGTAATGAGGCGTTCGGGGCGCAGTCGGTCTTTCCAAATGCAAGAAACCGAAGACCGACATCCCGTCATACATACGTAATGGCCGCCGCCATTATCGGGACATTCGTGGACCGCGAACAATCCGCCGATAATTCCGGTCTAACGAGAAAGAGAAAAAGAGAGATAGAGTCATGGCCACGGAGCGAGGGAGAGGGTCGAGGACTGGATTAACGAGGGCTCAAAGAGGAAGAAGAAGAAGAAGAAAAAGTGACGGGGGAGAGAAAGAGCGAGACCGAGATAGGAGGTATATACGATCACGCTAACACTGATCGCTACTCCTAATACGAGCTAATTGGATGCCGAGTTAATCATAGTTTCTACCTCCGAGCGTATCGCTCGCCTGACCAATTATCGCATCGGCCTCTAACGCATTAATTAAGTTATTTTTAACACCTGCCTCCGACTGCGCGCAACCACGTCCAACACCCGTGGCTCGCCCCGGTGATTTCTTCCAGTTTTGGTGGAAAGTGTCCGCGGGGGGGTTGCTCTCGAGAGCCGTGACGGCGGGAAAGAGGCGAAAAGAACGTCTCGGCTTCCGGAACGCTTTAAACCGGACAAGATACGAGCAATTAACAGCCGGCGGACTAATATACACCGTGAAATATATGTATTGATCCGGGCGATTAGTCCCGACAAAGGACGAACAACGCACAGTGTTTATTTACTCGCCTGCGGTGGTGAGAGGGTGCGAGACGCCGCCGCGCGCCGCATCGAGTACCTGCCGGCGCGGCGCGGTGCGGCGCGGCAGTGTTACGCGGATTTTTTTCCCCGGCTACGTGACCAGAGGCTGTCTTGTTTTCACTTTCCCTTCCTGCTGGAACCGTGAGAGTGTTTTGCAGGCTTCTCATTCAGATTCTGTCACGTGTGTCGCACGCTCTCGGACGAACCTGATTTTTTCACCGATTTTTATCCGCTCATTTCCGGTACTCTCGTTCGAAAATTTCTTCGATTTCGTGGCAAGATTCGCTCGTTATTTTACAGCATTTATATCCGTTGGTGAACGGACACACTATTCGTAGAAAGAAAATCTTAAAAATGGGCACGACAGTTAAAAAATTATGAAACAGTCGCCGGCACGCAATGCGTTGAGTGACGGACCGCAGAAGGTGCTCGAGATATCTCGAGATAATGCGCTATCATCGAACAGACAATTTATTAAACCGAGATCGCCGAAGCGTCTCTTAATTCGAGCTCGATCAACGGTGTTCGCCAGTCCCGTGATCCCGATCCGAGCAGCTAAACCGTACAAGCCCGTCGACGAGGCCGTCGACGAGGCCGTCGATACACACCGTCCACACGATGCAATCTCGAAATTTCAATATTCATTCGACGAGCGCAGGCCGTCCGAACGAGAGGGTCTCTTGGCGCGTCGCGCCGTTCCCATTCATCAGGTCGCCGCTGTCCTCGCGGTATCCCCGCGATCATCTCTCGGCCACAACTCACGGGGTTCGGAGCCTCCCAATTCCCATGCATCTCCGTACAAATTCGATTCCGCAGTCCGGGCGCTTGCGGCAATTCCACGGGGCATCGGCCAGATCCAATATTCATGTATTCCACGAACTGGCTGTGGTTCCCGTGCCAGTTGCGGGTCTCGTGGTGGCTGGGAGAAGCTGCCACCGTGAAAATGAAGAGATCGACGCCTACGTTTCAGCAGCAGCGGTAGCAATAGCAGCAGCAGTAGCAACAGCGCCGGGTCTCGCTTTGGTACCCGGTTTGTGTCGTGCGGTACGTGTGGAGAAGATATCCAGGCTCTCGTAACGAGGAGCCCGTTGAGGCCGCGACTGGAATCCTTTAACGTCCCTGATCCATGGGATCGTGTACCGTTATTATTCTGGCTGTCGCGTCCGGGCTCTAACGGCGAGAACGTACGAGCTCGCTCGTACCCGCTCGAGAACACGCGTACCCGCGGCGCTGACCGGCGAGTAACGAGCGACGGCGATACAATTAACACGCGTATGGGCGTTGCAGCGTAAGGGGAGGAGCCGGTTGGTTCCCTTCTCGGGGCTGTTAATTATCAAGGCGTCGCTTATCACGAGCATTGCCGGACCCGTTATCGGGCCCCGCGATCGGACCCGCGCCGCGCTCCTGCGACCGCGTGGCTCGTTCGTTCCTGCTTTTTATTGCGTCCGTTTTCCCGCCATGCCGCGCCGCGCCGCGCCGTGTCCGCCCAACCGTCCACCAAGATTCACCGTGTAACCCCTCTGCACGCGATCGCCGCACCTATGAGCCGGATAACACACGCGGAAAACCTCACCCCCCCCCCTTTCCATATCCTGACCAAGCAATTAGAGATTCGTGTCGCTGCTCCACTGCGAAATCCTTATTTTGTAATTACAGAGTCGGATGCTCGGCGGTCCAAGCCTCGCAGTATCTTATCGCGGACGCTATCCGGGAAGAATCGCTGATTTGCTCTCCTTCGCGAACAGGCGCGCCGAGCTTCTTGCCCAGTGTCCTGTGTGCCCGCTGGGCCTGCTATCCGAGTGGGGATCTCCGGTTCTTATTGAACTCGTGTATAATTCTCGCCTTGGAGAAAATATCGTCTAAAGTATCAAGAGGATAGAGCGGGGCATAATTTTTGTAAATTTGTCGCGCTGCTGAGCGACTACTGACGCTTTCCTGAACCAGTGTCCTGTGTCGCTGGGCCGATTAAGCCAGCGCGAGGCCTGTAGCGAATGTTACTAAGAGACCCTAGGTTTTATGTGATAATAAAATAAAACACAACTTTTCCGAACAAACTTTTTTCGCTCATTCGCTACTTCTGCTATACAATAGCTAATCCGGCACTACGCTGGGCCCTGTTGTCCGAGCGGCCATTTCTGCTCTTCATTAAACTTGTAATTTTTTCGGTGGAGAAAATATCCCCTGAAGTGTCGAGAATACAATGTATTTTTGGAAATCGGCGATACCAGCGCGCGACTACTGATGGAGAACGAGAACAATGAGACGCGCAACTGCTGCGCTCCACCGAGTTCCGGGGTGGAGGACGTTAGGGAACCTGGCGAGACGAGGTTCTCGCTGGAACTAATATAGCGATCGTTATACTCTGCAGGATGTCACGCAGTAGATCTCTTGGTCGCGGTAAATGTCAAAGGTTCAGGAACGAACCGGGAATGAGGCTTTCTTGGGCATTAGAGGCCGGATTTGAGCGTCCACAACTGTGATATCGCTGGAAGACATTATCCTGCAGAATGGAACGCTGTCGACCAACTTGCTGTGTGATTTGCTAATTCGATCAGTATTTTTATCGTACACGAATGCTTACGCTTAATCTAATTATATGCTACTGTGCGAGCTACAACGTAAACCTCTTTCCGGCAGTGAAAGGCATATCGATCGGACACTGTCTGCTTGGCTACTGAACGTAAATGAGTCCCAGACTGTAGTGTTCTTCCACTCTTGGGCACTTGTGAATTATGAACAGTAATTTCGTCAGGGGACATTTTTCTAGAGAGTGACACTAGAATCGAATGGTAAACAAACATCATTAGGAACCACTGGAAACTCTTACCTAGTCATCCTCCTTAATTGAGGGTTCCGGGACCAATATCTCAACGAAGGTAGCGTGGACCACACAGAAAAAGACGATCTTGTGATCCAGTCATCCTATGTCAATTTCAAACCACTTTTCACGGCACGTGAACATCTTCATAGATCTTTCACAGAAAAAGAAAAAGAGTATGGTGAGATAGAACCAAGAAAAAAGTAATTAACACTGTATAAAAAATTGTTCTGTATCCCGAAAAAGTAGCTAAATCAAATACAAAAAATAGTTTACGAGCCCCTTTTTACGTGGTTTTTATTAACAGCGTTTATTATCTACCGTGTGAAAAGGAGTTGGGTGCAGGCTATTTTAGCTTTGCATAAAGATCCTTAGTCCGGCAACGATAGCAATCTAGTAATTCGGCCGTCTAGTAATTTCTTCAAGTATTTGGTACACCCGAAGATAGCCAGATGCGCATGGCTGCGGTCCGAGGACAATTGCAACTCAGCAACGTGGTCCGCCGTGGTGCACGTTTGTTTTGGAGTTTTACCAGCGCCGCGTTGTCCACTGTTCTCCGGCGGTGCGTGTCCCATATGTTATGAAACAGCTTGTAGGTACGCATAGGTGTGCTCGCCGATGCTGGAAACGTCGCCACAGGCACAACGTAACACCTGAGCTATTACGTGTCGTTATTGGGTCTTAATAGGTGCACCGGCCCTTCGCTGGATATGCCGATTATCGGGTTACCTGGGACGGCAACCTACGCCGGCACCGACGCGACGGTAAGTACACGTTGTTATGCGTGCCTACCGTACGAGCACGGACGGGCTGTTTTCCGCGCGAACGTGCGTGAGAATGGCCAAAGGGGCCTTTGATTGGCGATGGCCATTCAATTCTCTATTACTAGCTGTCTGGCTGTTTCAATGCGCCGTGTGTTCTGGCGAGTGGTAGCTACAAATTAAACGCCTCGAACGTCGCGGCCGTTATTAGGTTGCTACGGAAAGTCTCTACCTTTTTCGCTCGACAGAAGAATGGCATCCGATCCGTCTGAACAGCAACTAATGCTCAGCCATTCTGAATGCAAACTCTTCTCTCATGATATCGCGGTAATGATCGATGCACACTGGCGCGATGCGAGACGTTTCAGACAGCCGAGGAAGGTTCACATTTTTTATAACTGTATACTCTTGAGCACCTTATTTCAGACGATCGACATCGAATGAGAAGATTACCGTTTTTTCTGTAGAGAATTTCCGTGTGATAAATTACTGTGTTCGGTAGGATCGAGCGTGCACGATCGCACGGAAAACCGCTGTCCAATTACAAGTAAACTTAAGGGCCGCCTTTAGTCGATAGTTATTAGTTCCAAGGCTTATCTACAAAGCAGCATACGAAACTAGCCTCGTTCGAGACTCATCGGTGTACGGTAAATTATATCCAGACTCCTAATCGCTATGCAAATCCGCGCGTTTATAATAACGACTTCTAATACCAAGGTAACAATAAATTACTTTTCATAGACGAACTTTACCAAGTTGAAAATCGGACATCTCGCTTGGAATCCCATTCGAACTATTGGTTTATACGGACTTACTTGCGTGCCTCGGTGCATTTCGAGCGTGTAAATTGCGGACGTTCCAGTCGACGACTTCGGTTCGCATAATTTTGAGCGCCGGTGTCGTGCCACAATTAAATATAAACTAGGAAAATTATGACGCGAATTAGATATACGAAAGGCGCGTTTGAAATTTCGATTATGGGGACAGATGAAAACAGCATCATTTACGCGTTAGCTAGTCAACTAATCTTTCCAGTGTCGCCTAGAATTTTCCAGTAACGGAATTTCGTCCGGAAATCGGGCTCTCCGAAGCACCGTGCGTCGCGATCCAATTAAGCATAAAGTAAGGGAGTAACGGCGCCTAAATATCGAGTCGATGTGGAAACGTTTCCAGCATTGCAGCTCGGAAGACTGGCTCTCGGAGCATCATCGCGCGTCCGGATCGAGCGGATCTTCCGCGGTTCAACAAAACGACGAGCACCTTATGGCGAACATTTGTCGAGGGACCTGGCCGGTGTAATAACAGACGTTAGCCGTGGTTTCGAGCATCTCCGGCAGCGCTTGATATCACGGCTCCCGTTTGCCATGCGGAATGTTTCGTGCTCGATACGATCGCGGATGGAGTCGCCAGATATTACGGGGCCAGCAGTATTTTCTACGCTGGATTATCTCCGCACGCCGCTGGAATAGTAACTTCAGCTTCGATCGCCGCATCGCGTCGGTACGCACCGTACACATACGATATTCCCTTAATAGCCGCATGCCCTTTTTATTAATCCATCGGCGGAGAACGCAACGAGGGTTACGCGTTAAGTTCGTAATCGATCGAAAGACTGCACACCGTCTGCGAGGCTATTCAACAATTTCCATTCGTCTCTATTTTAATTCCGATCGTATCCGATTATCGCTGGATTGCGCAAAATGAAAATTGTCTGCATCAATTCTCGAATAATTTCTAAGTCACGTACTCGAAAAATTGGACTTTTTAAGCGTTGCCTCGAACACTGTGCGATCGTGCAAACCGCGATTAATATGAATCGCGGTTTTGCACGGAGATTCGCCGGCTGTCTTTTCTCCGCGGGTTATCGCGATTCCTGTTTGCCAAGCTGGATGTTCTCCGGTCCCGATACGATCTGCGATCGAGTCACCAGATATTACGTGGCTAGCTACGTTTCCAACGTTCTGTGTACGCCGGCCACGAGGTAAGTAGCGAGAACCCGTGCACGTTCGATCGAGTTTCCAATCGGGCCCCGATATCGGGCCCCGCCAAATGGACCGTTCGATCGAGATCTGACAGATTGCGCTTCAGCCGCGCAGCGACGGAATGGATTAAGTTACACATCGGCATCGATCCTGCCGCTCCTATTCGCCGCGCGAGCTATCTTCATCATAGTCGCGGACGTTCGACGGAATTGGGCAGGAAACAGGGGGCCTGTCGATCGAGATGTAGGATCTCGGCCGATCGAAATTGATCCCTGGAGCCTACTCGCGTGAGCAGCGGACAGGTGTTCGCTCGCCACCTGTTTCATAATATTTTGGATTCTGATCGGCTTTGCCGCATCTCCGGAATGATTTTTCTACCGGTCCAATATTAAAGAACTCCTATTTTATTTTTCGCATTCTTCATTTTACAATTATCGAAATTATGAAGTTGTTTACGTGGAAATTGATTGGATATATTATTTTTCTCCAAGCACATATTGAAATAAAAATTGCACAAAATCGAAATAAATAGAGCCTTGTCGTTTTTATAAGCTGAAACGTTTTAATCGTTTTCAGTGTTCTGCGAGTGTCCGAATGTTGTTTCGCACTGATATTTCGTACGACGATTCGTATTCGATATCAAATCTCCTTTCGAGTTCTCCTTGCGACTCTCGTCAGTCTCATTTGCTTCCCCTGGATTCGCGGTGTCGATCGGTTATTCTGGGACGGTTCGAGCGAAAGCGTCGAGAGGGCAGAGCTTGTTAATAGGCGTCGTCGGCGCGGGCCGATAGCACAGTGGACAAAACGAGATCCAGTCTAAGAGAGACTGCGGTATCTCGTAAATTGCTCCGCTCGCAGGGAGCCCGACGCCTGGAATCCCAAGCACTTGTGCGTACGGCGCGGGAATACTAAGTTCACCTTCGATCCGGTTACGAATCGCCGTGGGCCGAGTCGGTCCGGGCCGCAGATGCAACCGGCGACGACAGGATGCTGCTTCTGCCGCCGCCGTCGGGTCGTTGTCGTCGTCGTCGTCGTCGTTGTTGTTGTTGCTGGTACGTACAACGAGGAGGCAGGGCGCCCCCGTGTTTTGCGCCCGCGGGAGCGTCCCGTCGCCGCAGCCGCCGCCGCCGACGCATCTGGCCGGTGTGCGACAGAGAGGCAAAACCGAGAGAGAAGAGAGGGAGAGAAAGCCGACACCGTCAATGGGGAACCCCGTGGCACGCACCTGTGCACACTTTTTCACTGAATGACAGCGCCCTCGTAGAGGAGGGGCGCTCCGAGCACGAGTGGTTACGAGGGCTGCGAAAACGTCCTTTTAAAGGGACACGCGCGACCACGCATCTGTCGCAATCACCGCGGCATTGTCAGCAAGCCAGAAACGATTTAAATGGGGCCACGCCGGGCCCCCTTCTATGGACGCCCTTCCTTTTTTTCTTTTCTTTTTTTTTACGCGATCTACCCCCCGATAGTTCCGGCCCGCAGGTTCGCGCGCGCGTTGCCGTCACCCCCTCGCTCCTTTAACACGTTCGCTGCCAATGGCTGTTATCCGTGATGCTGGCTGATCATCTGCTCGGAAACTGCTGTCAACACGGATCGTATACCTCGTGCCGGATTGACCACATAGCAGAAGCAGCAAATGCTACGGGCCCCGCGTCTCTAGATGCCCCGCGCAAGCTTGTTTGTAAAAGTTGTGTTTTATTTTATTATCGTACAAAACCTAGGGCCCCTTGGTAACATTTGCAACAGGCCCCGCACTGGCTAAATCTACCGAGTACTAAAAGCGATTAAAATGATTCGTCTTATAAAAATGATCTAGATCTATTTATTTATATTTTAATAGTATAATTTTAATTAGAAGTAGCTTCATAATTTCAATAATTGTAAAATGAAAGATATAAAACCGGTGGTTTGAACGGCAGTGGTAGGTCTAGTGTTTAGTGGCCTCGAAATGTATTCGATTTTTTAATAATAGTCGATTCACATCTGGCATGAGACGTAGCTGACAATTCAAATATTTCAAAATCAGCGTGACATTATCTGTAATAAAGAGCAAATTAAAGATAAACCAAAAATCCACCAATTAGTCTACTGGACATGTAAAACCCAATAGACACGTAGGACCAGTTCCATGAAGAATTTAGATACCGAAATCGATGTTGATGTTTTTTTCTTTAATTTTTATCGATTGTCAGCGACGCATTGATGAATTTCAAGGGTCACGCGCGATCTCGCACGCGCTGCGTGCCGGTGCACCGGTGGGCCCGTGGCCCACGTGCGACAGCTTAGGACAACTCAGGTAATCCGAGAACGGGAGCGTTTACGCGAGCGGGCCGCTTCTTTTTCTCCGCTCGGCCGGTCTTGTTTCCAAATCCCCTTCGGGCCAGCTCCTTTCTTCCTTTTCATTCGGTTCCGCGGCGCAGTAACTCCGCCGGCGCTAAACGTAAGACGAAACCGGCCGCGGAACGTTTAAACGCTCTACACGGCCGCCTCCAGGCCACGGTTGCTGTGCTATGCGCAATATCTGCTTATGCGAACGGCTCCGACCCGGCTAATCCTTCGGATGCCCTGTTATGCCGGCGCGGCGCGGCCGTTCAGGTGCCAGATCGAGTTTCAGTCGCACTTGTCGCGAGCAAGTCGACGATAATGGAGGAAAGAGAGTGTATACACACCTGGATATCGTGTCTTCGAATCATCATCCCCTGTCTCGCACAGTGTATTACGTTACGACGTTTCTCTCCGCATCTTTTTTCATGCGGGATCGCTCACCCGAGAGATTCGACTGTGATTTATCGATATTATACACATATGATATTGTAAAGTAAATTATTCCATAGTCTTGTAAATGAAGCGTTCAATTAAAAATGCCGTAAAACTTGTATCGGAAGTTAGCTTGAGGTTCAAGAGATGTTTGTCATAATTGAAAACAGTGGCGGGTCGTGGCTAAAATTGATGGGGATGCTGCTCCAGAAAATGTTTAACCTTTGTTTTAAAATTGTGTAAGAGTGGGACGGCTGCTGGCGTTAAGCTTAAGGATTATATATTGTACAAGTATAAAGAAAGAATTAAAGAAAAAAGGACTCATTACATGGAGTGCTGCTCCACTGCAGTGCTGCGGCACTGCTTACAAACGAAGAATATAAGAATTTTCAAAGTTTGGATTTTGAAGTGTCTCTTGAATAATTATTAAATATATAAGATGACTGCAATGAAAACGACGAGCACAGTCTAATAATATAAGAAACAATTTACGTGGGCGTCGAGCGTAATATGACGAGCATGTTTATCAAGTAAATGTTTGCCTTATATTTTTCGAGCGGCCTCATTCGTGACGGAAGAATGAACAACGTCGCCGCTGCGACGCGGCAAACGAAAACAGAAAACGGTGACAATGTGGTTTTTCGATGGTAATCTGCATGACCCGGTATACTAAAGTAGACTTGAAAGGAGGGTGACTCGATACGGGGTGTCGAGAACACTTGTTGTCTTCCCACTAGCGACAGACGGCACTTTTCCACATCCTGTCGCTGCTAAGTTGCTGCGCCCCTCGTCGAACATAAACCTATGCAATGAATCTCGATGTCCCTGGAGAGTGATCGACAGTTTAGTATCATATTTCATAGCGTCCGCTTCGAATCGTTGAACTGGCCAATTTAATTATATAACTGTTTAACGGCGGTCGGGAACGTACGTCGTTACGTAAACAAATGCGATGTCTGCCGTCGAAACTGGTTTAATTGAACGATTATATACCGTTACACAATGCACCGTGTGATTAATGAAATCTATTACCGTCCACGAGCACGATATAATTGTCGTTCGTCCATCAATATCAATATGTTGATATCTAACGACTCTATACATAATAATAGCTACAAGAAAGTATACGTTCGTGTCATTATATGTTTAGAATTGATAGAATTATTTTCCTGAATTTTTAGGTTTTGTTGTTGAACGTCAACTATATATGTAGACGTTTATTTTGTAGAAGAGTTGATAAGACTGCTTCCGGTTTTTATTATGAACGTTCGTCTGTGCACGTCTTGTCCGCTGAGAATGTCTAAATGCTATAACTTATTTATCCAACGTATATACATACATATCATCTACACATATCATATACACATCAAAAGGTAATGTTTGTATTTTACCGAACTATTTTTATAAAATAAAAATTTACGTTTTTCTTTTTTCATGCAATTAATTTTTACGAACTACTTTTCATAAAAATTATTAAACATCACGCGGTACCTTGAACCTTCTACTTTCGTAAGATTCGCGATAAATCTCGACCGAGGATGGTCGAGAAGATGGTTCAAAATGGCGACGAAGCGTACTCTGAGTCAATGACGGATGGCTTCCGCGGTGCTCGGCTCCAGGGAACGCAACGAAGATTCGCGTTAGCGTGGAATTGGTTTGTGCGAATGAGAATCGCGAGTGCACGGCAACGGAAAACGCGAATCGCGCCGCGCGATGCGTAACGGAACCATTGATCGATGCGGCGTAATCCGGATCGGTTTGTGATCCTGGCGGAACCCACGATTCGCGATCATTAATTCTCATCTACGCGGGGTCTTCACCGCGAAATCCATCACCGGTGCCATAACTGTGGACGCGATCGACGTGCTTTTACGCGTCGCGACGCGGAGAAGCCGGGGTTTCGCGTTCGGATCATCGGCGGTAATGATGATATTCCAGCCGGAGTCCGGGGCCGAGTTAGATGCGACTAGGATCGCCGCGTCTGATCGATCGGTCGGATTCGATCGCATCACTCGGAACCCTCTCTCACCCCCCCCCTCTCTCCCTCGCCCCGTGCAAGATTATTAATTGCTATCGCGGCGATGGCGGGAATGATTTCGCCGCGATTGAAACTGGGAGAGACATCGATGGATCGCTTCGCAGCGCAGGCAGGATTCAAGCGGATCAGTAATGCATTTATTAAGCCACCGTGTTTTTTCCTCGTCGGCTCCTCGCTCGCTGCGTGAGAATGAAGAGCGAACGAGCCGCGGATCGGCCAAGAAAGAAATATGGAAGTCATCGAGTTTGATCGTTGGCTTGTCTGGAAATCTAAGCGGGGTCAAGAGCGATTCGACTCTGCGGTGATGACAACGATTGTAGTGTACATTGGTGGACAAGATTATAAGACATTATGGAAATTACTGGCAAAAGTCTCCGTACATACTTTAAACCAGAATCAATTTTTTAAATGAGTTTAAACGAATCGAACTTTTTGAGATACTTCTTTACTGGCTGATATATAAGTTGGTCACAATTGCAGAGAAAATACTAAAAGTATTTTGTATAAGAATACATTGGATATTTTGAAAATACATTTTACACATCTGTGAAAATTTTGTTGAAACTTATTGTCAGCTAAAAGCAAAGTGGCTAATCAAATCTTGTTTCGCCGAAAATCTGCCATGTATCCAACATTTTCTGACGATATTGTACGAAGTTTCTCGCCCAGAAGCAATTCTCGCATTGAAATGTTAATTCGACGGGGGCCGTTTTCGAATGCGGGGTTTAAATCGTTTGCATCTGTTTCGTGGTCCTTGAGACCCTTACCACATGGTCTAACAATTCGTGTGTAATACTATCTGGGTTATCGATCCTGCGGTGGTCATTATCCCAGTTTGACAATGCACGGTGGTTTGCCATGCTTCTGACGATCGAACGATCGCGGTCGTTGTAACATATTGAGTCTGGCTTAAATAAACTCATTCCATTTTATAGATACATAAGCGTGCTAATTAAATTACGGTCGTTTAAAATCTATTAATGCGAAAGAAAATTGCAAAAGAACTTTTTTAGTCATTCGTTCCATAAATTCAGTAAAAATGATACTGATGAAAAAACGGTTGCTTCTATTAATATGTATCTCGACGCACGATAGTTATGCAATGGCTATCGGGGTTCGTGATCCTCGAGGTACGATGGTAACGGCGTGGCGCGTTCGAAGTCTAATCCATATCGTGAGATCATTTAAAACCGTGTCGATACGAGAGTATCGAATTATTAACTCTTTCGCTACCGTAGACAAGATATCTCGCTCTCACAATGTCGATGAAACGATAGTATGGACGAGATATCTCGTCACCGTGCAGTCGTACGTACACTGCTATGGACGAGACATTTCGCTACGATGATTTCGTTGTACAACGTTATAAAGGAGCCATATTGGGTATCTTTATTATTGATACGAAGTGATTTCCTTGTAAATTTTACATAAGTAATCGATTTCGAAGACAAGGTATCGTTGAATAATACAGATGATGACCGCTTAATCACTTAACCATTCACCACATGTCCATTGACCACATGTCCATTGACCACATGTCCATTGACCACATGTCCATTGACTACATGACCACTGATCACTTGACCACTGACCACTGACCACTAGACCACTAGACCACTGACCACTGACCACTGAACACTGACCACTTGACCACTTGACCACTTGACCACTTGACCACTTGACCACTTGACCACTTGACCATTTGACCACTGACCACTGACTACTGACTACTGACGACTGACCACTTGACCACTGACTACTTGACCACTTAACCACTGACCACAGATACACACGACATCTCGTCGAGACGTAGCGAATGGGTTAATTACCATAATTTTGAAACCAGCGTGTAATTACTGTACAAGCTCACCGAGAAATCGTGCTTCCGTTGGCGGTCGACCTTCGTTGTCTCCGTAGAATGTTCCACGAAAGATTGTCTCGCAGGTCGTGTACGATTTCATTGATTTCGTGATCTTAATTCCATTCTTCCTCGGTCTCCGTTCTCGTTAGGGTCGACGGCACGCGGCACCTCGGACGATTAATTATTCCGCGTTGATCCCGGCCGTTCCGATTAAACGAGATTACGTCGAACGGAATCACGCTGGATTCGCCGGAAATAATGGTGACAAATGATCCATAATTCACGTTAATACAGATACGGATTTATAAATTGCGTCGGACAGCCAGTCAGTGGGACATCGTGCTTCTTTTCAACGTAATTCATTCGATCCGTTCGCTCGTGAATGCAAACTGGGGAAGGGGGAACACCGCGGAAGATTTATCCCGATGAAATATGGTACTTGTAAACGGACGTTTATTTAAGGATGTTCCGCGTCTTTTTGGAAACCCTTCCTTGCTGGGATCGCGGGCTCGTTAGCGGGAGACAAATCGGTTTGAATATTCAATCTGGTAACGCCTCTTTTGAACATACAGTCACTCGCAATAATATTCGGACAGTTTTAAAAGGACCATAACTTTTTTTAATATTGGACCGTACGACTTGGATTTTTTGGGGATGTCAGAACAATTAGTTTAATGCATAAAGCGGAAAAAAATTTTTGAAAACATTCTAAAAACCGTTGTTCGCTGCTTCTTTTTTAATGTAGATATTTCAAATTTTTTAAAATACTTTTCGCACAATTGTTTAGAAACGAAGACCGAGAATCGATCTCTTATCAGACCACGCAATTTAACACCGGGAACCGAAAGTCACGATCCTTTTGAGCCGATGTCTGCTCGCAGAGGGCCCCGCGCGTCTGCCTACCTACACCCGGATGACTCGATGCATCGATCCTGCAGGATGCATTGCGGGATGCATCGAGTTCGTGCCGGGAGGATTCGATCCGCGACTCCGCTCCGGTATGAATACGAGGGTGTGCTGAGGGTTCACGGGCGGGGGTAAAAATGAGGTAAAGAGGGCTCAGGGCTAATAATCATTAGTCGGAGATGCGGGAGCAGATATCGGTCGAGGCAATCATTGCGGCGTTCGATCAAACGGGCAGACCCTGCACCACGAACCACGAGCGGAGCTTACGTGGCACGATCCTTGCGTCGCGATAAATCGACGAATTTCTTCGACCGCCGGGCCCTTTAGGGCCGCGATTTTTCTTTGTGTCCAGAGCATTTGTAACGATACGCTCGGAACATTCGCCGAAGCGATACACAATCTCCGTCGCTAATTTTTGATCGAGTAACAATTAAGATTCCTCGATGCAGATACCTTAAGCATAAAACCTTACTTACACGCTGTGCATACTGCCGGCAGCATGGGGAACGTGAACATGAGAAATTGATTTAACAATTACGCTTGTCTGTGAAAAATTCTTCTCCCAATACGCACGCTTGATGTTGCTAAATAACGCGTGCATATGAAAATAACGCGTGCATATGAAAATAACGCGATTATATCTTCGTTAACGACTCGTTCAGTAGCCTTCGTTCAATTAACCGACAGTGAAAATTTTTTGCACAAGCTATTAGGTCGTCTTATAAGTTCGTGCCGCGAATATGTTTATTCTTTCCGCGCTGTGTTGTACAAACATAGAGCGATACGCGCCCGAAGGGATTAAAGTTGAATAGACGAGAGGGTGATTACATTTTTTTCGAAAACGTTAAAGGTACGCTTCATATACAAATTAAAATAGTAGAACAATAAGCGAACCTATGAGGCGACCTAACACATCTTCCCACATAACGAGTTTATACCAGCTCACCACGGGGCGAGTTAATAAAACTGAACCGCACCGCGTTGTCCCTATTGCGTTCTATCAACCCCACGAAACCACCGAACGTTTTAATGGAACCTGTTCCATCGTTCTCGATTAGCTGGACCGGTTGCCGGCATAATGCCAGGACGAGGAAGATGAACGAGAGCGTAAAAAATCACCGGTTACAGGATTCAGGGAAACAAGCGCGTACGGACAGACAGACAGACAGAGAGAGAGAGAGAGAGACCAGGTCGCGGCTGTTACGAGATTGAAGAGAGCAGATCTTGGCTCCAGTGCGGTGCGGCGCGGTGTTTGTACTACATCATCTATAAATCCGAGGCGACCGCCTAACACCTACCCCATTATATAAAAGTTCCAGTCATAAAAGGTTGCTCTGGCACCTAACATGTCCGCCATTATTATTTAATAGTCCCATTATTGTAATTGATAAGTAGTCAGCCGTCGGTGGTGGCGCTGGAACGAAGCAGCTGTTACGGGAACACGTTTTATTACGTGGACTGTTGCACGAGCGTCGATCGCCGATCTCTTTTTGCCGGCCCTTTAATGAACAAAACTGCTTAACGCTGCTTGATAAGAAGTCGAATTATCTTGCCGCCTAGTGGTAGTAACCGCCTCCTTTCCTCCCGTTTCGATACCCCCTACGCGCGCGCTTGTACATATCCCTAGACACACCAGCGCACCGCCGCTTATAAATACTCGTTTAATTATGTTGATCTTCAACGGTCCCAGTTTTATCGCCGTTAACTCCTTCCCCCTATGCCGTTCTACATTTTAAGAGCGCTCGGTCGCTTCGACTGGGAATCACGTTGACTTCGCATGACCAGGTATGTACGTATATGTTCACCATTAAACCGGGAATTATCACTGATTATACTATTAAAGCCATTACCTCACGCCTACCAAGCGATATCCGCGAGTTAGGTGTTATCGGCGTCATCCTTTTACAATGTCGATCCCCGCCCCGTCGGGTGATCCTGATCTCCGCGTAATGGGTTTATTATAATTAGGTGCGCGAGCTCGCTCGTGCCGAAGATTATATTGGCCGGCGTTAAATGAAAATTGTCACGCGGTTCGATTGAGCTGTTACGACCGCTCGCCTTTCGATACGGGACGGCGGGATTTACTGCGTTCCGAGTCGGAACGATCTATAAACGGGAATCGCGACGTTAAACCACTCGTAAATTCTCGAAATTGCAATGTAAAATCCAATAACGCGGTTTCCTTAATCAACGCGAATCCGAGAAGGTTGGTCTCCAATTAAACGTTGAGAAACAGGAATAATTGTCGGCTTTGCAATATCTTCTTGATCGCGTTCGTTATCGTTTCCGTTTACATTTTTCATGTATTTTTTTCAACAAACACCAGGACTTCGACCGTTTCGTTAATCTGAAATTGCAGTCCCCTCGCGCCTCTGACCCCCATGGGAACAGGATCGGCTCTGTTCCGCTGAAAATGGTCTCGATGGAGACCTTGAGGATGATCTCGGGACAAAGGCCTGCCGGTCACCGTGGCGCGGCGCTGCTCGATCGGAAATTAAATTAGATTTAATGGAGAGCACTTCCGATCGAGCGGCGTGTACCGCGATACACGGTTCGGTGGAAATATTAGCAGAAATTTCGCGAAGAATGGTGTTTCGCGCCGGTAGGACGTAGCCAGTAGACGCGGGGAATCCGTTCGTGGTCTCTTATGCGCTTGTATATACTAGCGTAATGATGGTTTATGGCCAATGGAGGCGCAGACCCCGTAGCGGTCGTGTTGGACATGCGGTAAACCGCAGAACGCAGCCGCGGCAAAACCTACGGCGAAACATCGCGGACGAAAATCACCGGTGGCTTGCGAGACGATGCGCGTTAAGCTTAATTACCTCGTCCTCCGGCTTTCGTCCTGAACCTGCGCAGCCACAGGGATGCGAACGTCGTAAAATTCGAAGTCCTTCGGCGTGCCTGCGGTCCAGAAAATCTTTCACTTGCATTGGAAAACCTCGTTTGCTTCCCGTTATTAGCGAACGGGCCGTTCCTTCCGACGACTCCGTCGCAAGCCTCGCTACCAAAGCAATTTACGGGCTATTCTGGGTTTCGAGTCTCTTTCTGCGCGAGTCTTTCGGAACTTTGTACACATCTTTATCGCCGGAGCACGCGTGTGAGATTTTTCCAAGTGAAAGTAATGAAAATTTCCGGAGCTTTACTCGCGATTAACACGAAACCTACCGTGCACTGAATGCGACTAAAATGTTTCAGCTTACAGAAATGACGAGGCTCTATTTATTTAGATTTTGTGAATAAAAAAATTTATTAAATCAATTCCCATGTAAAATTCCCTTCATAATTTCAATAATAGCAAAATGAAAAATATAAAACCGGACACTTGACCGGCAGTGGTACGTCAACACCGAATAACACGCGCCCACCGATCAATTCGATAGATCAGAGCTTTCATGCCGATTGTCCCGGTTATATCACAGCGGTTGTACCTCACTTTATCGACTCCGCTTCAATTAGTTCCCCCGGCTTATGCGTTTTTAGCGCAGAAGCGCCCCGACAACCGGTTTCCCCGCGATGAAACGAAAGCGACCGATGCTCGTCAAACGACGCACGCAGCTACCACCCGATGGAAAGCAATTAGAACGCGATACTATTTCGTTATGCTCCATCGTCGGCGGAATTCGTTTCAATGAAACGCTCGTATCCGAGCACGGCGAGAAACTATCAATGAAGACGGCTCCCTCGATCGGAACATATTCGGACCGAAACGATTTTACGATTCGCCGTATCGACAAGTACAAACAGACGCTCGAAAATTGATTTCCGTTGCCGCGCGGCACCATCAAATTTCACGTTTTTTCGCCGATCCGGTTGCCACGCTTCGTGATCGATACCGTGCCCGGACATCCACCACAAGCGTGTCATTTATTCTATTAACTCGCGCAGTTTTTATGTTTCCCGCTGTTTTTTCTTTTTGCTTTTTTTTTTTATTGTCGCTACGATCGGACGAACGCGTCGAGCACCGATCCAATTCGCTTTCGTCTTGCGTCGATTCCACGGCGTTAGGCACGGGAGCGGCCTTCCTCCCTTGGACCGCCTAGCGTGATCCCGAATGCCCACAAAAAAGCATTCTCTATAACCGTGATACATGCTACAGATTTAATTGGGACGCCGGATACCTGGCCGGTTTTATTCCCTTGGTCGCATTCGTGCCCGTCAATGCCACTCGCCGGCGATCCTGGGAATTGTGTGTTTTCCAGCGATTGCATCCTCCGGGTAGCTTTTCCTCCTTGCTCCTAGAGCAAAGTAGCCTAATAAAAGACCTCTCATAATCCAAGACCATTCCTACACACAACTCGTGAATGTGGGTTGGTATCAAATTACCGACAATGTTTTCTTGTACTTGTCCGATTTCTTATTATAACTTGTCCATTCACGGTATAAACTGTGCTCGTTTTGCACAGGTTTCTACTCTTCAGATGTACTGGGTGAACGATGGATTAGATGTACAGTAAAGTCTTGATCTAAGAAAATCCCTCGGTTCCCTGCGTTTTCTTATAGTGTACATATTCTCTATAGTGTACATTTAAAAATATGTTGTAATTTTTAATGAACGTGTTCTTAATCGAGATTTCTGACGTGTTTAAAAAATGGGTCCCATATTAGGCAGCATTATCCTGCCCAGATTCGTGGGCCGACTCGCTCTTCTTTTTTTTTAATCTGAATGGAGATGACTGGAGAAAATGAATGGAACGGGCGCGGTAGGCGTGGCTGATCGATTTACTTGCTCAATCAAATTAAACCGCATCGTTCGTTGAAACTCACATTTGGTTAACGTAATGTTACAGGGGCAAATTAGATTATTATGAAAGAGTTGTAATCAGTTCTGTTTCTTTATATACACGGATTATGATTATCCGAACAGATTATTTGCAAATGATTGCGTGTAATGGCGTAACGTAACCGTGTTCGCGGGGGGACGGGTTCGTAATTACTTGGACGACGACATGTGAAACTCGAATTCTTTCCCCGTAATGTATTTTATAATCCGTAAACTCTGCGGCGAGTGAAAATTAAGCACTTGCATAAGCAATAAAATGAGTCTCGATAAGTATACGTTCAAGTCGATCGTGTTACATTGAGTTGCAGTATTCCGTTCGCTCTCCTTCGAAACAAGAACCCGTAATGGCAGCTCTGCATCTTTGTGCAAACCCGCGGACGCCACGCTATTAATCAACATTAATGCGAACATCATCCGGCCGGCACACGCATAAATTATTGATAATAATTCATAAATTCAGGGGGTACTTAAAATAAGGAATACTACGTACGACGGCAATTAAAATTTTAATACATCCAATCGCAGAGTGAGATAACACTCACGGATTGCACGCGTCGAATTAAATCCGGAATTTCGGCCGAAAGTCGATTCGCTGATTCAGTTATTTAGCGATTCTGAATCATAATGTCAATTGCCAATTACGAACTCGATCCGGCCACAAAATGTTAATTAGCCGTCAATATCACGAACAACCTCCGGCTATTTTAAGTAAAACGAAAAAAATTGATTTTACCCGCATTCTCGTAATCTTCATGGCATTCGAAATTCGACTCATCCGGTTTCGTCGTGAACGCACAAAATCCGCAGACTAATTATGATTCTCCGTAAGATCGAGTGCTGCTTAAAGTTTAATGTGCCCCGAAGTAGCAAAAAATTACTTTCTGATGCTTTTTAAAAAATTGGAATCAAAGCTGTCGAACATGAAAAATCGGGACAAATTATAGATATTTAAAAAAAATTTTTTGTTTCACCAGCATTTCAAACGTAACTTGTAACAATCAAATTAATCGAGCATTCGGCGAACAGAACGTATTTCAGGAAAACTATGCTGTGCGTTTCACGTTGAGATTCCGTGCGATCTGGCAGAAATTAAAGGTGGCGCGCATGTGTTATTTTGTCCAGAACAGAATAGCGTTTCCGCTCTTTTTGTTTGCAGAAACCCACGGTGCGGCCGGTTCCCCGTGCCCCGCGAATTAGCCGCGCGTCTGCCGGACGTCTAAGGGGCCCGTGTACGCGTAGGCACGGTCCACCCACGTATTATCATTCAAGTGGAATCGTAGAATACACGCGTCGCGGCTCGCGAGCGGTGGCGCTTATTGTCAACGAAGCTCGGACGCATTGTGAACCGTTCGAACAAGGAAAGAAGTCGGGCGTAGGAGCAACGGTTGGCGAATGCACCGCAAGGCGTGCGTACACAAGCCCGTCGAACGGCAGCGATATTACCAACGGGTCCGATTCAATTGGCTAACTAGCATTATCATAAATTACCGAACCTCCGTCGCGTCGGTGCAGCAGAAAAAAACCCAGCGATCCACGAAACGGCGAATTAATTTCGAGTACAATGAAATTAATGATTCACGGAACGGTCCGGGTCCTGGCGTGTCCGGCTTGTCGCGCGGTCTTAACGAGACGATTAATTGGTCCCTTACGTAAACGGCAACGCAGTCGTGACCCCTCACGATATAATTTCATCATCGCCGGGGCGGCTCGGCGCGGCTCTGCGCGGCGCGGCTCGGCGGCCGCCTGACAAATAGTCGCACGAATTTCTCGCGGCACAGCGCGGCGCGGCCTCGTAACTTCTATTGACACATCGCGGACCGACGGCAATCCGTATCGACGGTTTGCCGGCGGCTTTCTCCGTTTTCAGCCGTGGATCTAGATAATTTGTGATTAATTAGACATTATAAGCGTTATTGATGGGAACAGCGAAGGGGTCCGGTCGGGGCGCAAAGACTGAGACCGCGCAACGAAGAGAGCACCGCGCAAAAGACAGGCAGACAGACGAACGAGCCGACGCAACGCAACGGACGAACGAATGGACGGACGGACGGGCCGGACGGATGGACAGACGGACGAGCGTTACGGAGATCGGATCAGGAACGGTAGGTGGTCCCATCGAGGCTCGGCCAGCATCCACTCTCCGCCAGAGAGAACTCTGCCATCTCTCCCCCGTGTGCTGCCGAGCAGCTAGCCTCTCCTTCCCTCGGTTCCTCCTCGTTCAACCGTTTCTTCTTTCGATCGTTCCTTCTTTCTTCCCTGCTTCAGCATCTCCTCACCCTGGCAGCGTCTCTCTCTCTCTCTCTCTCTCTCTCTCTCTCTCTCTCTCTCTCTCTCTCCGGCCAATGTCTTCCAACCTCCGTCGCGTTCGCTCCGTTCCCGGGAACCATCCGTCCCTCTCGGTCCCTCCGACGTCCCCGTTTCCATCTTCTTTCGCGTCCACCATCCCTCCCATCCACGAAACACGCCACGGTACACGGAACTTCTTCTCCACCAACACATCGGTCCGTCCGATGACTACTACCATCGGCGCCAGGGATACGTACGAGAGTACAAGGGTGATCCGTTGTGTGAGCTTCTTCGTCCGCGTCGACGATCCCTCAGCGAGACCGGGGGACCGGAGACGAGACCGACCACCGATCGAATCTCGCCCGGAGATCTCCTTTTCCTCCACCTCCCCGTCTCCTCGTTCCGCTGTCGAATCTTCGTCCGATCCCTCGGCGAGGCGCGACTCCGTGCACGTTTACCCCGGGTCGACTTTTTCCCCTCGTCGCGAAAACCTCGCCTTGCCTCGCCTCGGCTCGACTCGCCTGGCGTCCTCCCTGTCCCGGCTTTGACCCGGCAGGTCGTTACCTCTCGACCGGCCATCCCGGTGGCCCGTTGACGAGACACGACCGCCCCTGGGAGGACGGTCTTCGACGCGAGACGCACCGCGGCAATCAAAAAGACGTCCACGGATGTCCGCGTGGCCGAGTCCGTGGCGAGACGCACCGCGCACAGGCCAGGCCGGTTATTGGACGATCCGCGAGCGGCCACCGCTCTCCGACCGGCGTCCGTTTATTACGGGATCCTAATTTACGGGCCGCGTTAACGTCTACGGACGCTCGGCCCTGACGTCGCGATCAATATTTCACGGTAGCCATCATTAACGACCCGATGACGACGACGGAACATCGGCGAATACCGTCCACCGATGTCGTTAAAAAAAAATGCACCTTGGATTGCTATCGCCGCGGTCGGTCTAGAGGGGCTGACTTTTACCGTCTTTCGACGAACAGATTCGCTTCTGACGAATGGTCGTTTCTAATTGAGTGTTAAACCGTTGTTCGAGAATGTGCGTCTGGTCGTTGGCCGAGGCGAGTCGTTGCGAGTTTGCAAATTCTAGGGCTGTACCTCGAACGCCGCCATTTTGGGCTTGGCAACTTTAGAGTCGGTGTTTGTACCTCGATTTTCGTTCGTAATAGAAATTGTTGACTTTAATAATTTATAAAGAACAATCTCACAATGTAACGAAATTGCAATTATTCCGTTTTGTATAGAGAATCTGATTAAATGAGAATTCGATGATCTATTTGTATGAAATCGCAGTCGGCAAAACGTCGCGATCCTCGCGAAGCGTGGACAGCGATGAAGCTCGATCTCACAGGATGCGACGCGGAATTCCATTCATCTGGAATCTCAGCGATGCTTCTAAAGCAGGCATGTCCAGCAAGTAGCGCGGCAGGCTCTCGGGCAACGCAGCGGGCTCGTCAACCAAGCTGCGGGTTGCTCGTGACAGCGGAGAAAACATACGGGGTCGGTAGACTCGTGTAGAGTGGGAATATTCCCACTTTCCTTCAGCTTACCGCTATCGTTCACTCTTCCTATCCCTCGCGCAAAGTTGACGATTGTGTCCCTATCAAATACCTTGCCCTGCTGCACTTATTCGCAATTGATCGGTCGTACCTGCATAACTACTTCTACACGACTAAAATAACAAGATATAAACAAAAAAAATATAGCGATAACTTATTTGAGATAATGGCTCTGTATAGAAATTCATTAATTTTACGTACAGTTCTGTGGCACGAGAGAGGACAACGTGCGCCTGGGATCATTCGATGAAAGTACAGAATGACGCGACGATGCATCCACGATCAGAGAGCTTGCCGACCAGTGATTAGTATTTATTCCATTCGCTTGTCCCCCCCCTTGTATTTATCTCGATTGGTCGACTGCTCGGCTGCTAATACGATAATTCCTATCGGGCGCCTCTTTCAAACGGACGAAAATTGGTCCCGGCTAGCCGCCGCGAAATTTCGACGCCCGAGTCTCGCTTATTGGTTTCCCTCCGCGAACACGATCCCGGTAATCGAGATTGGCCCGGGCATTGCTATTCTTAACCGCGAAAAATATCGACGCGATGTGTAAGCGGATACTGCAGTTTGGATTTTTGGGCAGGGGACGTGAACGCAATCGTTACCGGAGAAACGACTCTGTCGTTGTAAAACACTGCGAACGCGTAGCTGCATTCCAGTAGCATTTAATGCCATTTTGAATGAATTTAGGTAGACACGATTTTGGATACAGTTTATCCTTATCGTTACCCAATGAACAGTTTATCCGACGAATAACGATACCCTATAATAAATCGCAATTTAGTAATGAGGAAGCCATCGACTCTCGGCACCGCAGATTCTTCAGGATTTGCGGGATATTAAGCGACGGTAAATATACAATTAGATACATCGCACGGAAAAGAAGGCGAGGTTCTCCCACACAAATTAAAATAGATGCGCCGATCGCGAACGCTACGGTGGTACAGCAGCGAATACCGATAGAAGCGGAACCGCATCGTTCACGCCAGCTTCCACGCAACCGTGTAATCTAACGCACTTAGCCGCGGCTTACCACGACCGTGTTCGTGACAATAACGAAACATTACTGTCATCACGGTTAATTGCGTGTCATATTAATCAGTATTTCCTCCAGTATCAAGCTCCTATAATCCGGCTATAACTACTTCCCTGTGCGGTATGAAACTCTCTAGCGGCGTGGCGTGTCTCCGCCTTATTATCGCCATTACAATTATCGCTGACTTATCCCCCGGGAAAAAAATAACGGGGAAATCTTGCGCCGAGGATAATGAGGGAGTATTACGAAATTCCCTCCTCGAGTAAATGTTCGCACAATTTTTTGGCTTGTAAAATGGTGAAAATTAAAAATTGTTCATTTACAGTTAATTTCGCGTAATGCTCCGTAAAAGGATGAGTACGATCTACAAAAGGATTAATTCGGAGTGCAACATTTGTATCGGTCGTATCAGCCGGTCGAGCGATCGTTGCCGGTCAGCGCGCAGGTCGCAGTCTGGAGCGCGCAAAATATATGCGCGTACGCGCGCGATCCTCTCGCCCCTCGTTTTCCACGTGGACGAGCACGAGAATGAATCATCTCGTAGGTGCCCGCGCGTTCGCATCGGCGCGGCGTGGCGCCGAAGGACGGAAAAAGGTGGCCGCTTTTGAAAGCGCGCGCATCCCTCTCGCGCGGAGGCAACGAGAGGACAGCTTTCTCATTAGACGACGCGTCTACCGGTCGGCCTCCACGATCTCTGGAATTCCGAGGGAGATGTTACGATTATTGGCCGTCGAGCCCGGCCTCTCGGACAGTCTAGCCCCACCGCGCCGGGAAAAGAGGGAGATGAGGCGAGTGGATACGGCGCGTACGGGAAACCGGGTGGATTCGTGTGGACATGGGCTGGATTCCGTGGGAGACGCGGTGCGTCACCTTGAAGGGATCCGAGCGAAAATACAGTCTTTCGGTCGCGCTGCTACACGGTGACTCGCCGTTATCTGATTTCGCAAGAGAATATTTTGCAACGTGTTACCGGCCGATAGAAAACTGGCGGATTCCCGCGCAAGGAATGTGCTAATGTCCGCGAATCCCCGATAAGAGGAAAGTTTATTGCGGTCGAGCGTATCGGACACTGTGTATCCAGGATTACTTCAAGCGTGATTCACAATCGTTTAAGCGAGACATGCTCGAGTCTGAAAAATGATCCCCACCATTTTCTATACATATATTTACTCTGTTTTATAGCTAAATCCCCTAACAAGTTTCTGTTTCAAACGGAGTTACAATTGCTCAATCTCGAGGTCCAGGAATTAATTTGTGCACCCAATCTTTACTCGTACACTGGCGTGGAAAATTGAAGGATCGCTAAATTTTCGCCCATAAATGCCCTATTTGCTTTTAACCTTAGTTTAGCCGTGAATGTAGTTCAGTAGGCAACGCGAGCTACCAGTTTTCCTTCCCCAGCCTGTTACGAACAACAAGTCCTTGATGGCTGCTGGCGCTCGCAGATTCTCGAGAGCGTCCGATAGCTCCCTTCTTCATTATCCAAAGCAATTGTTGAAAGGCCCGCGGGGCGGAGTGCGAGAGATATAGATAGCCTAACAGGGAGGTCCAACAGTCTAGTACAGAGACAATGGCGTACAGATCACCGTGGGTATGTGGTCTGTCCTCAAGATATATATTATATATATATTTTCGTGTATCGCCTCTGAAGGAATCGGCGCAGCGGCCCAACAAGTCCACGAGAAAATATCACGAGGTATTGTCTTCTGGACGGACGTGTTTCGCGTCGGATGCCCGGAATTCATCAAGGTAGGTGCCATGGTTATTGGCTGCAACGAAGTCGAAGAAACAAGAAACCGCCGGCGCGGGGAGAGAACGGAACAAAGAGAATCCGCGAGGAGGGAGTGAGATAGAGGACGAGGCCGGAGAGGGGTCACGCCTGTTGGCACGAGCTGCTCTCCGAGAGAGCGGCTCCTTCACGCAGGACTCGTAATTACCCATCGGTCGTTTCGATCTACTCCCCGGGACTGGCCTTCTATTTCGAGATGGAACTTTTTCCGCGATTTTCTGCTTTTCTTTTGGTCGCCGGCAATTTTTTCCCCCTCCTCGCTCCTCCGCCCGCCGATCGGATCGCGTCTCGTCGAGTCGCGTCGCGTCGTCCGCGCTCCGTTTCACAATCGACTCGATTCCCACCTTCTTCTTCTTCTTCTGTCTCGCTACGTGACCGTTCCGTCTGTTGTCCACGATCGACAGCTACATGTCGTCCGTCTTTAGCCGGTCTTCGTGGTAATTACGACCGAGGACGTTGAACCCCCTATGCACCTACCTCGATGCTCGAAAAGCGCCGATTGTCCTGGCGGTTTTACGATTTGCGCGTCGCGTCGAGTCGCGTCGTCGTCGCTCGACCGACGACGCTTCGACAATCGAGGCCGATATTCGTCACGGTTAAAGGAGAAAATCAAAATCGATAAAATGGGAGGTAATGTTCGATCGGTTTCTCTTTTCTTTATTTTTTTTTTTCGTCGGGAATCGAGCGACTCGGCTGGAAGTGAACTGAGAACCGCTGGCAGCAACACCGCAGACCGGCCACGTTAGTAGATCCTTAATGAGGCGTCGATTAGATCGACTCGATATCGGGGATCCAGGAGGATTCACGATGCATCGCGATGACGAATCGTGAAACACGACCCGGTGGGTCCTCGTTTTGCGTCGCGAAACGACGCAAAACGAACTGGCGTCCCCCTTTCCCCTTCGCGACGGCGAACAAAACCCCCGTTCCCCGCTGTTGCCGTGGCCCGGGCGAATCTCACGGGTCCGATCGCCGCCGAATTTCGTCGTTCACGGGGGACGACGCGGCCGTGGATAATCGTCGAGGATATTCGCGCTGGATGAAACAGGATCCGATACGTAAGCCAGAATCAAAAGTGACAGATCATTAATTGCATTTATTGGGGGCCGGCGATCGAGAGATCACTCGAGGCGTGGGTCGACAGATGAAACGTCGAGGAGATCGGTCGAGGTCGGTCGATCGATGAAGAATAAAGGCAGAGATATACAAAGAAAGAGAGAGAGAGAGAGAGACAGAGGTGGTGAGGGGAGGCACGAAAGAAGGGGGAAAAAAGAGGAGGAGGAAGAACCTAAGAGATTTTAAGGCCCCGGATCGTCTGGGCCCGGTTTTCGTTCGGCAGCTTTTACGATTCCGATCGCGGCATTATTAGTAGGACGTTTTATGGTACCTGTGTTCTGTGTCGGGTATCCCTCCTAGCCGATGTTTTGCGTTTACAGGTGCACGTTATTCGAGATGGTCTTTACACGATCATTCGAATAAATTAGACAATACGGCCGCGCTGCGGGGGGGGGAGGGGGGAGGGAGAACGGGTTTGTCCCGAGCCGCTACGTCGAGAGATTGATCTTCGAGTTTCTCTTTATTACGTTCTGCGTTTGATTAAATGCCATTCGGAGGAGCAGACGAAAAACTGGCAGGTCCGACTACGGGGGCAGCGTTAATCGCGTACGTGAAGTTAATTAGAATGGACCGGGCTCGAATGATCGAAATGTTTCGCACCCGCGCGGCTTCGGACGCGACTACCGGGCTTTTCTGTTCGTACGAGGTAAGATATTACCGTTTAAAAAAACGACCATCGAAAAATACTGGACATTCGTCGAAGGTGCAATAGCGAACGTGCAATGAGAATAAATTAAGTGGAAATTTCCGTGGTTAATTTTTCCCGAAGGTATGCTAAATCGGATGTACATTAAAAATTAATACAATCGCGACCGACACGACTATCAAACTGCAATATATAAATTTCGTTCGAGGCGTTCCACCGGAACAACAATAAAATCTCCGAATGACGAGTGAGCGGTCGAACAACGATCGGGAACAAAAAGCGTCGGGCAGGATCGCAAGGGGATATCTGTCTCTTCTCGTTTAAAATGAAGAATGGAAGGGTCAAATGGAAAATGAAATTTAAACACGGGACGGGGGTACGGTTCCCGGTGCGTTTACGCGCCGTTCCTCGGTGCAATTCCACGGTTACTGTTATTGACATAAGAGACGAGAAGTCGGAGCACAGCTTCGATTCGATTTCGAGGGCAAATCGATGTGCCTGGAGTGGAAGATTGGCTCTCTGCCTCCCCCCACTCCCTCCCCCTACGGGATAACGGAACCGACTCGTCAATACTCTGCAACCGTTCCGTCGATGGCCAAGTAATTGGCGTCGTAAAGAAAGGCGCGCGAAACGCCACGAAAAAGGCCACACCGCGACTGGATAGCCTCGATTCGTAAGAAAACACGAGAGGGAGAGAGGGGGAGGGGAATCGCGACGCGACAACGCGTCGTCCGCGGAGGATTAGCCGGGGTACGAGGAAGAAGAAGAAACGGCCCCGGATTTCGATCGATGTTCTCACGACGAGCCGTGGAGTCGACGAGCGACCGAGACTCCTTTCGTTTCGTTTCGTTTCGTTTCGACGCCGCGCCATTGCCCACTGCTCCGAACAAGCACGTCGTCGGCCGGAGGAACGATCGGAACGAGCGTAAAACACAGCGACAAGAACACTAACCCCGGAGAATTATAACTGTTTTTAAAATCACGCGCCCGGCAAAATCATAATTTCCGATGAATATTGGATGCATAAAGAATGAGCGGACAGGGCCGAGGAAGATCGGCATGGCGCGCGGCGGTCATTGGACCGATCATCGGATCCTTTCTTTCACCGGGATCGGCCGAAAGAGGATGCGCGGCCGAGGCAAGGTGAAGTTATCGGATCATTTCATAAATCCTCGACGACCGCTGACGTTTTATTCCGACTTGGGGGGACAGGCCTCCCAATTTTACTGGAAAGCCGACTGTTAATATCGTCCTCGTGTTATAATACCTCGCGAATCGATCCCCGACGTAGATCACAGAGGACGATCGTAGCCGCTATTAACTTTTAACGGTCTCGAAAATTGACTCTAAAATCTGAAGTCCCAATTCTTGCGTTCTTAGATATGATCTCAGATTGATTTGAGTGCGAGCCATGAGAATATTCGCTCGAACTATTAAAGTGCAACGTCATTGAATACCGCACAAAATTTTGACCATTTACACGTGGGTTTGGAGAAGGTTAATCTCGAGTCTTGACAGAAATCTGTGGTAGATTTTTTTTCGGAGCGATTCAAGATCGAAACTGTTTTCAGTTCGAGCACTCTGTTCCGGGTTTCAAGAGACACACAAAGAGAATCCGCTTCGGTGTCTCTCGAGGAAGAGGCCTCTTGCAGTGTCTCTTGTTCCATGTTCTTCCACTGTCCTCTCTGTCTTATCCGATCTTCTTGTTTTCCCCTACGTGTGCGACTGTCCTCGTCTCGGCAAGATATACTCGCGTGGAAGGTGCATTACGAAATTTATTGCCCCTCGTTAATTTCAGCGTGCGTCACCTTTTGTTCACCTTGTTTGGAAGGTATTAAATATCTATTTAATTTCCTTTATTGTATCTACTACTAAATCAATTTTTTAACCGGCGTAATGCGTACTTTCGCCTGGGGCAAGAAACGTATCGAGCTGTCTTTTTGAATTACTTCATTTTAATGAGCGATGGTCTATAAAATCTGACCGCTTTCGCCGATCGTGTTGTACCGTGGTTTATTGGGCTAGCCTATAGATCTGTAAATTTGTATGAACAAATAAGAGATCTGCTCGTGAGATCCATCAATTAATCAGGGCGTCGAGCTGAACACGAAGCAAAAATTTGTAGTACAGCCTAATCCAGATTTTACGTCTTTCTTTTCCTAGTAGAAATTGCTGCTTTAATCTGGCTTCCATAAATTATCACGCAAAAAGGAACCAACTAAGTACACTGTGTGACAGAAAGGCAGCACTGTTGTTGTGCGATATTCTTGTTATATAAAGACTAAAGGATTTCATGCGTTTATCGCAAAAATGGTTTGATCGAATACAAAATCGTAGACGTTAGAACAATCAAACGATGTTATATCATTTTCGGCTTATAAAAAGTATTCGGCAGGGAAATGGATTTTATCATTCACCTTCCTCGACGTCTAAGAACTCGCTAATAAACAGTCCGAAATTCATATTCATAACCTACTTACGCGGAGACACCTTTGCAGTTCAAGGCAAACGCCATTACGTCAACATCGACGATTACACAGATGTACATTTATTGCGAATCCCACCCCACTGTCTGGAAAAGAATTCAGCCGAGGAAGAAGAAGAGGAAGAGAAGCAGGAGAAGGAGAAGGAGGAGAAGTAGGAGGAGGGGGAGGTGGAGGAAGAGAAGAAAAAGGTGTCCGCCGGTAATATTACTCACGAGCTCCGTGGCAAAGGTGTTTTAAATAAACGTTCAGGGCAGCGTATCGGATACACCTCTACCTGTACCAACCTGTACCTACCTGTCTGACTGGCGGACGTTCGGGGCCCGAGCGTAGCCGTATCTGCGCTAGAATCGTAAAGGCACGAGTTTTACGAGCCGTCCCGTGAAATTAATACACGTGTCTCGCATTCTCTCGAATTCGGTGCCGATTATGTAGCCAAGACCTAACCCGAGACGGTCGTGGCCGTGGCCGCGGTCCGCAACGTGACGTTCCACCTTTTATTTATTTTCCAGTTTCGGGTTTCCTGTGCGCCACCCCTCGCCCCCCCCCTCCCCTCACCCCTCCGCCACGAGGATCTCGCGGCACAACCTCCTCCGCCGTGGCCCGACCGCTAATTGATCGCCGGTTAATCCGAAATGCAAGAGACCCCCGGCCGCTCATTACCGTAATGAACAATAAAGCGGTCCGTGCCGCGTAATGAGCCACGTCTCGCTGTCTCGGAGGTTTCGAGACGGGGTTTCGAGACGCCAAAGGGTAAAACGGGACCAAGGTCTGCTCGCCGAACGTCGTCCGAGTTGAATAAATGAGCCGGTGATGTGGGTTCTTGCACGACGACGTTACGCCAGCTACCGACCGCTGTTTTCAATGTTTCAGCATGGATTCGTTTTTGCCGCGACGTTATCGACTGGATCGACGCGTCTAGATCCCACGGAGCGGAGGACGCGCGCGCTTGCGCGGACCACTTCGATTCCCCGTTTCTCAACGAACCGTTTCTTTCGCAGCCGATCGGTTTCTTTCGGAACACGTTGGTCCTTGAAGAGACAGCCAGAAGAAATTGCTTCGTCGAAACCGATTTATCCGCGTCCTTGTTAATCGAAACGATAATCGTGAGCATTGCTATTCGCATACATATGTAATTGAGACGCGCGATCTGTCGTATTCAATTAACATCCAGCCGCCTCGCGACGCGCAGAAATTCACTAAAACGAAAGTTTCTTCGCGGCGATTGCTTATGAATCGGCAGCGACCCACGGCAAAGAAAACGAAGCAAACTAATTAACCAACCTTTAATGAGGAGGTCGGATCGATCTTGCCGAACGCATTTTCTTAGGCATTCTAACGACATAGCGAGCGCGCGTTACGCAAACTCGTGTTCACGGGATCGTGGGTTATGCATCCAACGCGATTTAGCCAATCGATTCGGTAATTAAAGAATATTATAGTATATCAATGTAGACGCAGCTTCGAAGGGAGCACGAAGAAGAGGAGAAAGGATTTTTACGTAACGGACTGGATCACCGGGTCGGCAACGTGGCGGAGCTAGATCGTTTCGTTAATTTTCGATCCTGCCAAGCATTTTATCGAGAACACGCCACGCTGCGCGCCGCGTCGAACGTACGAGAGGCTATCGGGGATTTTCTCTGGCACCGAGACAGCGATGGACTTTTATTGGCCGCTAGATCGGGAACAGATAAAGCAGTTTCCGAACCCTTTGTTAATCCTCCTGACCGATGATTTTGTAACAAGAACGATCGTAGGCGTAACCAAGCCGATCGATGCCCGTAATTGTCTGGGACGCGGAACGTTCTGACGGTTGTTGCAACTTTTCTAGCTACGGACGCCGGATTCGGGTCGATGACGAAATTGATTTAGAAGTACTCTGTCGTGCATCTTCGTATTGGGAAAGGTTTAGTCTGAACTGCAGCCAGTAAATTATATTAATGACGCTCGCTCGTCGTGCACCATTTACAAACAGTTAAGCCACACAGTGGGCCAAATAGAAATCTAGCTGAAGAAGAAAATTTAATTTCTCACCTCCACCTATTGCTTAATTGTCAATTTGTTTACATTCCTAAATGGCTATGAAAGTGTTTTAAATCTTTATTCTGTAAGAATGAAGGCAACGTACCTAACTTGGCCAATTATTATATATACATTCAGTGTTGTGGAGACTTCGCGAAGGTCTTAGAGTTCTCGAGAGGATTCTCGAAGTTCCTCGAAGCACGAGGACCATTGAATTACCAAGCGGTCTTCGTAATTGAAATGATTCCAGGAAATTCAGGTGTGCCTTGAGAATCTAGAGGTTTCCAAAGTTCCACGAGCTTTCGGAGACGGAGGGATTCCAATTTCGAAACGTCCTGTGCGATCCTCGGAATGCTCGACTCCGCGACGGAGCTTCGAGAGAGCGTTCGGCTCGCCCGGACTCGTTCGAGAAGTATGTCCGTTTCGGCCGCGATGTTACGATTTTGCTTCCACGTTACTCGTTCCAACAAAGGACACAAATTACTCATTCAGCGTGGCTGGTTGCCGCGGCTGTGAATGGCACCTCGCAATTGCATCACGAGACAATAGCCAGACGTATCCGCGAAGAATGCAAGGTACCCACACGTATTTCTTCGGGTAGATTAACGCGGATGGTGCAATCGAATGCACACGAGACACCGCCGGCTATCAGATGCACATCGGGCTGGGAAACGCACTTCCGGTCGCCGAGATTCGTCTATTTTCTTCGCGATTAATTCCCAAGATTGACTAACTGTGTTACGCGCGGAGAACGAGAGCGTGCGTCAGCCGGACGTGCAATCGCGGGCCTCGTTCTTTCATAAAGTAAACAGAAAAAGGACCGCGAGAAGATAGAAAACCGACGGGGCCCCACAAATACTTCTTTCTTACGAAACCGACGCGACGCGACACGACCGTCGTGATTTTTCCACGCGACCGGCTCCGAACAGCCTTGTAATTAAAAGTAACAAGACGAGAGAAATCTTCGGGCGCATTATCGTAAATTTCGGCTGTAATCGGCCGCCGCAAGCTGCAGCGAATAATGTAAACCCTGCTCACATTTCCATCTAATCGTTTCATCAACCCATTACATCCCGGGATTCCTCTCGGCTCGGGGATATTTCCCCGGGCCATTAGGAGGAAAATTCTTTCTCGCCCGGGTGAACCTGCCTCGACCTGTCCTCGGACGACGCGACCATGCTATAATCGCTGGGCGGCGCGCGAGTACGATGTACGAAATTTCTACATATAAGAACTCCGGATCCTTCTGGATTTCAACCATTTGTGAAATTTAAAATTGCGCGCAGTGACCAATAAAATATTCGTTACTCATGTTCATTAATTGTTATCTGAATAAAATGTTGCCCGAACACTGCGCGAATGGAGTCCATTCGTTAAAACGGTCGTTAAAGAAACAACCTGAAAAACAAGTCCGCCCACAATTAGCAAATGGCCCTTTCGCATCGGAATTTTCTGGAGCCTATCTGCGCATCTAGCCTATAGATCGTCGGGCTTGTCCATCGATCACTCGATCTCTCATTGGATCTGACTGCAACGTGAATGGTAGTCCGTAGCTTGTCGACCCGCTTCCAAATCCCGGGACCGTTCGAGAGAGGCCCCGGGTGTAGCTTTCGAGAGAGGCACCTCCGGTGTTGGTAACGCTGTAACCGGCGCGGTGGCAGACGGGCCCCGGGAATTTGAGCGAACCGAAGTCGTTCGTGGCCGGTGGTGCCAGCGAATACCGACGGGGTTGAGACAGGGGCATATGGGATCGATACATCATGGAGGCCCAGCGGGGGTCTCCAGATACCATCTTAGTTAGCATCCTCGAATAGACGCGTATACGTGTACCTCTGCGGAGCGAGGCGAGCCTCGTCATTATACCTCTATCGACTTTTATCTGTATCGGTCCAATATCCACCTGGGCCCGGGATCCAGGATCGATCCACGAAACAGCGCGAGAACTATCGGCTTCTCATGCGGCGAGAGATCGCTCTATTCGCTGACGCGGCGTGTAATGGGGCTAACGAGAAGCTCCGATGTCTTCTCACAGACGAACGCGTACGATAGACGAAAATCGTAGAGGAAAGGGGGAGTAATATGGCCCCAGTATTATATATCTTTCTAAATTCGAATTCTTTCTTGATATATACACCTTGGTCACCGTGGTCCGAAATAGCTGGTAATTTAAAATAACATCTAATTTGCAAACGTCGAACGTGAGAACTCGCAGTCAGGACGCAAAAGTGTTACGTTATGCGGAGGTTGCTTCGATAAAAAGATTTTAATATTAATTATCAATTTTTAATTGCCACTTAAACTGAAGCAGCAAAATCGTGCCAGTCATCGAGCGGATGGGGTTGAAGGTGCAGTCATAAACACTGTTCGGGAGCGTATAAGAGTACCTTCCCCGCCCGAGTAATTATTAAATAACAGGACAGGCAAGTTCGCAGTCTTGTTTTTCTAAACCAACAATGTACAGTTGCCGGCGAGGGTATCGAGCTTGTACGTTTGAAACATTCGACAGAGTAAAATATCCATATTGAAACCAAATACGGGAATCTGAAGTCGCCGGTGTGCCGACTCGTGCCGATCGTGCTCAAAGGGTTGATATTGAACAATATTTTACGCGAGTCCGTGCAATGGCATAATAATCATGACGTATGCGAGACCACCGATAGCAGGCTGTACCGCGGATAACAGAGTGGCAGAAAAACCGCAGGAACGCGCGTTGGTCGTTAAAAAAAAAAAAATAAGAGAGGTTGACGCGATCGATTATTACAGGACGGGGAAAAAGGGTAAGTGAGTAAATTGGCTGGCAGAGAGCACGGAAAGTAAATCGAGGCATCCGGATTGCTACAAGGGCCTAATGAAAGCCCGCGGACGGGGTGATCCACGGTCTCTCTACCGCCGCAGGTCGGGGCCCGTTTAAAAGCCGAACTCCGGAGGGAGTCACGCATGGCCAGACCCGTTAATGGCACGTTAATAGCCGCGTTTCTTCTAGGCTTAAATTATATCAGCTTCTTTCGACTGGGCACGGCCTGGCCCAGCCCGGCCCGGCCCGGCAACAACCGGGGATTGCGTTACGTTCACGACGCGACGGTGTGGTCCACGATCCGGCAAGAGCACGTGAGTCGGCGTGACACGATGAATTTGTCACGCGTTTGGGTCACGCTACGTGCGCCGGACTTACTACTCGTTCCGTCTTTTTTTTCCCACGGCCGATCATCCTTCCCGTCTTTTCACACCTGCGGCCTGCCCTGGACGAGGCGAGCACGCGCGATACATTTCGGAAATTTCCAGAGTTTTTACCTGTCCGTCCGTAAAAATGCCTTGTACGAATCGACCGTGAAACGACGCCGCGCCGCGCCGCGCCGTCCCGGGACAAGCCATTCTTTCACGAAACCGCGAATCGCATGATGCAACCACACGAGAAATCAGCCGGCTCCCCGTTTTTTTTCTTTCTCAGAGACGATTTCTTGCGTAGCTCGGGTGTTGCGCGAGAAGGCAGGTCCGGTCCTGCCCGCGTGCCTACGCGCTGCATGGAACACCGAGGGACGCCTGTACGATCCAAGCCGAAGCCGCTCGCGACAGTGTTTTCGCTGATAGACCAGGATTAGGGGAGACCGAGATAGAAACAACTGTTATTTTAATCGCATGTGCAATTAATTTATACAGAATGTCCCGAAAATGTAGCGCTTCCTTAAAAAACGGCGATTGCCGAGGTCATTTGGAGTAACTTTTTCCTTTGAGGAAATGTTCTCCGCGGCTCTGTTAAGAAGTTATCAGCGAAAAACGCTGATTGGTTCGTGTTTTTCGTTAATAACTCCTTAGAAGCCGCGGTGAACAATTTCACAAAGGAAAAAGTTACTTGAAATGACGTCAAGGATCACTTTCTTAATTATATCTTAACCATGTAACCATGCAGTGGTCATTTCAGCTTTATTAAAGTAACTTGTAAAATAAGTATACTTGTAAATAAGTGGATATTTAATTTCGACCTGGAAGATCTTGTCGTGTGATAACTTCATTTTAGATGCTGACCTTGGGACATTTTAATCTGTGCACCACCAGCAACGTTATCGCAGAATTTATTCATCGTGTGTAGAACGAAGAGGTATTCCAGTTACAAAAGAACGGAATTTGTTTCCGTTTCAAGTGGAGCGCGGATAAGTGATACTGTTCAAAGACCTCCCGCCGGCAGTTGAAGTAACAGCTCGGAAAGAGTTTGTTTCCATCGGCAACATACTATATGAAGTCGTTCTTGCGAGCTTCCAGTCGCGGCGAATAAAATCTAAACGAGATATTATTATATATCGGGATGGCGAGCTGGAACTGTTAGGATGTTGGCGGCTAACGAGCCGTGGAGTTATCCGGTGAACTTCATTTCCTCCATTTACCGATTAATGGTTCCCTTGAGGCGCGGAGCTGGCCGGGATCTTCGCAGTTTCGTTACAAGCGTCTAAATTACAGCCACCGGTGCGGTGGCGAGGACGTTGTCGGCCGGTGCGTAAAGCCACGAACCCTCTCGCATTCCTTTATTCGAAGCCAGTTTCAACTACGGCCAGAGAAAGAGAGAGAGAGGGAGAGAGAGAGAAAGAGGGAGAAGAAGAGTGAACCGGCCTGTGGAAATCCGCGGGGTAGACCGGGGCGGAAAAGCGTGTCCAATTTGCTCCTATTACATTCCGCACACTTACGGGCCCGTTTATTGCGATCGTTTTATCTCGGGGTACCGTGCCCTCCTCACCGTGGCTGAAGAGGGAACAGCCGGAGAGAGCGTGGTTTCGTCGTGGTTCCGCCGAGGAGCGATATATTTCACGTCCCGATGCGCGACACGGCTTCGAGACAGAGTGTCTTTAGCCGCATGCGGTGGGATCCGAAGAGCGCCTCGCTCTATGCACACTTTATCGCCGGCGTTTATCGCGAAAGGACCGCGTTAACTCGCTCGAAACGTCCAGTTACCCGCGCAGCGGCGAGCGGATCCGAACGAAACCGCGCGCGAACGCCGCGCCGCGCCGAGCCGCACCGAGGACACGACGTCGACTAATGGGAACAGGAAATTGCGGCGTTCGACGCGGATTCGCGACACACGCTCCGCCGATCGCCGATTCGTAACGGCGATATATCAAAACCGGGGATCGTCACGCTTTGCGACTCGCGTCCGATTAGCCGGCTCTATTGAATCATTTATTTAGGGAACCAATTAAACTCCCAGCGGAAAACGGCTGTGCACGTTATTCGGTAAAGCAGCCGCGTCCAGGCAAACTGTCCACGATAAGTACCTGTAGCGACAGTCGCACCGCTCGGTAAACCCGGCCTTCCACGCTCGTCCGAACGCCATCAATTATAGCGGAGCGAAATTGAACCGGTGAAATGGTTTTTCCGGAACATCGATACGTTTGATCTTAAACGAGATCTATTGATTCTCGATTTGTCTTGCCACATATGTAACATTTTTCAATTACTAACGATTTTTACAGGAAATGAGCCGATCGAAACGGACAAACAAAATTATTATTAACATTATGTATTTTTCGAAGTAACATCGGATGTGTATGATTATTTGTGGCTTATTAAAATGATCAACAGAAGAACTTCCATTTCTCGTAACCGATGCAGACGGCGTTTAATTTCCAGAAAGATCCGCAGTCCAATTATTAGAGACAGTTTTCAATGGCAGAATCCTCTCGCTTCCCACTTCTAATTTCGCTAGTCCTCGGGTTACTGTACTCGATCTCGGTCTGTTTCCTCTCGGCGATGACACGGAGCAAACTCGTGCCCAGGGATCGGATCGGATCGCCACGACGATGAAAAAAGGGGCGACGAAAAAGGAACGTGGGATGAGGAAACGCGGCGACACAGACGGTGGCACGATACAAAGCGGTCTCCGACGCGAGCAAGGGCATGCGCGAATCCGCGTCTAATCACGAGTTTAACGCTTTTTGCGAGAGACGCGCTTCTTTCACTGGCGTCGATCGTTTTCCCACAGTCAGCACGCTGCTTCCTCGCTACCGCCGTCGTATACATATACATCTAGAATCGTGGCGGTTCTTATCACTTTTTCGTGTCTCCTTCTCCGTTCTGTGTCTACGGCCAACCATCGATCGTTCCACTTTACGCGATTTCGCGGCAAACCACCGAAACCGGGTCGAAGAAACCCGAGGACAGGCTTTAGAAACCGTTTCCTCGAGGACTTCCATGCCTGTACCACTTTAAACGATCATTTTTTACACGGTGGTCAGTCTCGCGAAGCCACTATGTGAGTTTTATCAATTCGATCTATTTGATCGTACAAAAAATTTGTCAGATCCGACTCTGATTCTTAATATCTTTTTATTACTTAAAATTAGAAAATGACAATTTTATACAGTATTGTCTATCGTCATGTTTGCGGAGTCCTTCTTGGATGCCGCCCACCACCAAAGGACCGAAACATATAAGACAACAAATTTTTGTGTGCATTTAATCGACAATAAATACTTTTTCAATGGTTCGACTACTTCTCCGTTGACACATTGAACGACACCTACCACTTCACGCTCTCGGAGTCGATAATTACCATCGACGGGTAATCGAAACCTCTAATTAAATCGCAGCACACTTTTAACGAGCCGGAATCAAAATTAAGATGAGAATCGGCGCTCGGTTAAACGGTCGGTGGAGCGATCGATCGCTTCTCAAATACGCAAAGTCCGTCAAACGTCGTCTACCCGGTAATTATCAGCGGCTCGCGTATTCCGATCGTCAGATACGCCCTCGTTGCTGTCGATACCGTGTAATTAAGCGAAGGAACTGTTATTTCTCGTCATCGTGGAGAAATTGGTCGGTCTGTGCTCACTCGGGAACGATCGTGTCATTATCAATAGATCGCGAGCAATTTTATAGATTTGTGATGACATCGCGTGCTAATTGTGTTCCTGTCTCTTGACAGTACAGGGATACGGAATACGTTACGCTCGTTTCTTATGCGAAATTTCACGAGGATTCCGCTGGTTCGGATATAAATTAATTTTATTAAGTTACTGTTCACTGTATCAATATCTTAAGGTACAAGATATATAAGAAGACATATGATTCTTCCGTTTGATTAGCGAATAATTCAAAAATCACGAGAAGGAATTGGATCACTTTCATCGCTAGCAGATATGTCAGCTCTCCGGCTTATACGTTTCCGACAGTTTCCACATAAATCGCAGTCCACCTCGAAATACATTCGGTCGGACGCCCCTCGCCTGGTCGTTAAGGATCTAGGGTTCTATAAAGCAGATCCACGGCCCCTGCGAATAGCCGCCGCGTCTAAATTGTAGAATGCGGCCCTTGAAATTTTATACGATCGCGTGATCGCGGCTCCTCCACGTTTTCACGAGGCTTCGGACTCGGGGATGCAACGTAGCCAGGCTTCCTTCCTTATCGCTATTAGAATTACCATTTCGCGCCCGTTACCGCCGAGCCTCGTTTGCCCCGGCGCGGCGCGGCGCGCGGTGTTTTTCACTGCATTCCGCCGTGAACACCTTTCATGCGTTTTCGATGATATTCAAGGTCTTTTCATATTCATTATTACGCTGCGCCGCTTAACATATAGCCGATGAAAACGGAACTCGGATGAAACCTGACTGGCTGAACTGTCCGCCAAATGAGGAATATCTGATCTGCGCTAACATGCTTATCAGGCTTTAACCCGATAGCAATGTTTATAAATAAATATATGCAGTCACCGGGAATAAGATTCGGATACACTTGAAACGACGATAATTTTTTTATCATTGGAATACGACTCGGATTAACCAAAAATGGGTACAGAAGACTAAAAATACTGTTATATTATTTTCAACCCGTATTAAAAAAGAAAAATACATCACTCCTGTTTGTTGCGATTCGGGTGGAACATTTTCATTTCGCATAAGATACTGATTACCATTATCAGATAGAGTCATCGGCAAGCATGACTCCCAACGGTGGTCTAACGTGATCCATAATGCAGAAAGTGCTTTTCACTTTTTCTCAGGGAGCAGAGTGTTTAAACTAGATCTGCCTCGGATATTTCTCTGTCAGTGGGAAAAGAGTGATCAAAGGGGGGTCGGTAAGTGGAGTCGGAAGTTCAATAGTCAATACGATCATTCTCCATGGTTCTTAAGCATCACCGACACAAGCGAAAGTTCTCGTAGCAGTGGGGCGTTATGTTTGTGGTCGCCGAACCGTGTGCACGTATTGTGTAGTCAAGTATGCGTTTGTGGAGGGCCACGGGCTGTGTAACACATAAAACGGGCGCATAAACGCGATGCTATCGAGGTTGGAGGAGGTTCCGCGTAATCTATCCAATTATCGTTCGATCAGAGCTGTATCCGTGGTTGTCGGGACCCACAGCCACCGAGAGCGAGTCGATAGGGTAGCCGGGTGTAAAGGATACCCTTTGTAACGGTGGTCCCAGTCGGCTGATCGCGTTCTATGACATTAGAAGCTTTTTATACCTACCTCTATTCAACACTCTGATTTTTCATAAACTTTTTCTCAAATACCCAGGCGAACTACGTTTAATAAAACAAATAATATCGAAGTTCGATGAAAACCGAAGAAAATGTATTTCGTGGAATTCTACGAGGCGTGTCCTTTTATGCCTTTTTCGGAGTATTCGCAGATACGTTCCTCCGAACTGGCTGAAATTGATCAATTAAAAGGAGAAAGTTAATGGGAATAAATTGAACTCGTTGGGGAATGCAATTTCGAGTAACAACTGACAAACAACCGAAACGAACCCACCGTCCGTGCGGCGGCCGAGGGAATTAATTTCCATGTTCACATTCCCAGTATTCAAAGCACCGCGTCTTCCATTACTCCTCGGTTACGTTCCTCATAAACACAGCCTCTCGCCTTATAATATCGAGCCAGAACCGTGGTGAAGATTTCAATCTCGGTATAGTACACATAAGTATTGCTCGTTCCTTTTCTTCCACGTGCAACTATATTTCTTATTAAACTCCTAGAGTAAATGTATACTTTACGAAGCTCCAGAAAACTTTTCTTTAATCATCAATGAAATTATTGTCGCTTTTATCAATCCTGTCGATCTTCGGCTTCAAAATGATTAGAAAATCGTCGGTAAATAAAGTTCCAACCACTTGTAACCGTGAAATAAATCATAGCGCACAGGGTTGCTAAACTAAGCTGACATTGTCGGCAATTATCTGGTAGATTCGCGCCGAGAGTTCCCGATAGAAAACAGCCTGGAGATCAAGATTTTCCTATTCGAGGAACATGGCGGAGCGGATAGGGTGAACATCCAGATCGATGTTCCCATCGTGGCTCGCAACAATGTCTCTCCGCCGCGCCGCGCCGCGCCGCACTGCTCGTGGCCGTTCTCAGGGCCGGTCTCGGCGGACTTATTGGCGATTTATTAGTTATCGAGCGTCGAAGAGTGCCTCGTTCCTCGGTCGCAATTCACGGTGGGCTAGCGAGCAGGGTGGGGTCACCGAAGGTTGCGCAACTCGTGGCTATTGCGCGGCGGTGCTGCCTTCCACACGATTGCCACTTTAAGTGCGCCATAATGGCAGTGGGCTCGCTAAGAAGAACGCGATCTTAAGAAACGGCTCACGGTGCCTCGGCAGGGCTCGGGCGTCCATCTCGGTTTCGCTCGATCGAAACGTGGCTCGGCTGTCTCGGTCGCTCAGGGCCCCGCGGATGCGGATCGCCGTTGGGCCTTTCACTGGGGGCCTGCGGGCTACGGGTCGCGACCTCAACGTGGTCCACTCCCTCCTCTCCTCCCTGGTCCCCTTCTCTCTCTCTCTCTCCTCCCTGGTCCCCTTCTCTCTCTCTCTCTCCTCGTTCGCCTCCTTCGCAGGCTCTCCCCGTTTTACTCCCTTCTGTCCCCGTCGTTCTTCTCTCTCTCCATCCTCCGCCTTTTTTTTCTCTCCAAACATTTTTACCTCCCTTCTCTCTTACCTTTGTGCTTTACCTAACTCGGCTCCCTTTGCCTACTCGCTCTTCTCCGACTCTCCTCTCTCATTTCGTCGAGATCCCAGTCTATTCTTAGTCGCTCTCGTTAAACCGAACGGTGACCAATGGGAGTTCCCCGTGGTTCTACCCTCTGTTCCCTGGATTATGTCATTCTTATTTTCTGCCGCTTTCCTCTGTTCGACGAAACTGCCCGGATAACGGCCCCACGCTAACTCGATTCGCCAAAGTACAAGTTACGGCTCGTCCTCGTTGTATCGTTTCATACTAAGGATCTCAAGTTTCATACCTGAAACGAGAGATACCCAAGATCCTCCAAAAACCAATGATTTCGTTCTTCGCTTACTCGTCTGTGGACCTTGATTTTCGGAATGAAATTCGTAGCGCAACCAAGGTCACCTTGATTAATCATTTTTTTTATACTTAAACCTGTAGTTCCATGTTAGATAAATATTTCGAATAATGGTATCACAATTTTCAGCAGCGCCTCAGAGTCGCCGTTCGATTGTCGCAGGTAAATCATCAAAATAGAAATGTCCCAATTCCCAAAGCAGCAGCGGACAGGGATTGAATTAGAAAAGGTAACCCAGTTGTTGGCTATCATGAAGACACAAAGAGCTAAATCGAATAAATCGATGCTTATCGGCGACTTATCAGGGGCATTCGGCTCGTGATAAAAATGGCGGGTGCCCTGAGAACGCGAGCGGGGGTCTCCGATCGACGAGAGAATCCTCGGCGAAACGGTTCCCGCGACGAACCACTTGCCCTGATTTTCGTACGGAGGATCGCATACATCGGCGCAGCGGGCTCGTGATCACGACCTCCGCGATAGGAAGAGCTTAATCATGTGGCGAACGTGTACCACGGCGGCGTATACGGCGTACAGTATAGTCCGAGGTATACAGTAGTGCTCGCTTGAATTTCCAAAGTTTGGGATACGGAAATAAAATTCTATCGTGACAAGGTAGCGTTTCTCTTCGGGGAATAGATCGAAGCACGTCTCGACAGGAAAATAGATAAATATTTGTCTCCCCACTCTTACTTCCCCTTCTACGACGCTATTCCCCCACGCTTCCGCTACGGCCTGGTCACGTGACGCGTTTCAGTCGCGCATGTGTCTCGCGACTAGTCCGGTACGAACAAGGAGGTGGTAACTATTTCCCCTCGATTGCCAATTCCCCTGATCTGGCGAACTTCGACAGATTTAGCAAATTTATGCGAGCGCTACAGTACTCGCACGATTCAGCCGCGCGGAATACGCTATCCGGGCAACAGCCGCGTAATTCCTGGCGAGCTTGATTAACCAACGTTCCACTTCTATTTACCGGCAGGAATGTAATCGTGCGTAGATCGTAGAACGCACGGAATTACGGGCGGATTCTGTAGCCGTGAAAATTTCACGTAGCTTCGCGGCGGCTTCGGCCGCGGCGCGTTCGTTACGGAACGCGGTAATTAACTTCGCCTCGCGGCGAAGACAGGAATTCGTGCTTCTGTGCGCGGCGCCGGTACAATTTTCGCGATAACATCCCGGTAACTGTATCTCTCGGAGGACAAGCCGTGAATCAAAGGACCGGCGCGGCGTGCGCTCCGTTATCGTTGCGTAACGAGGCTCTCGAGCCAGGCCTACGATGAACCGCGAACCATTATCGGGCCAGTGTAGCGCAATTTGTTGAAATAATTCGAGCGCGTCGGGCTGTATTAATTTCAGATACCTCTCGGGGGGGAAGGGCGCCGGCCGGTAATTTTCAAATTACAAGCTGCCCCGGCTCGGCTCGGCTCGGCGCGGCGCGGCGCGTCCGCGAAGTTACTGGCTCCGGCCTTCGGGTACACCAGACCATTCAGACATTGTCTAAATAATAGCCTAATGGATAAGGTATTCCGGCAGGCGGGTACTCGCCGCTCCGGACGGGCCTCGCTTCCAAGACTTGCACCTTGTGGTTGCGCTCCTCGCAACGACAGTCTATATACCCTTACGACTAGCTTCATTCCCCTTTAAAGTGTTTTAGAGGTACTAGAAGTGGGTGCTCGGCCGTTTTCTCCGGCAAACTGCTGCACCGTCTCCGGTTCCCGTGGCCGAGCCTACACCGTGGCCGGGAACAGCCGTTGCTAACCCGGTTCTTGAAGATTCATCCCGCGTGTCTCGTGCCGACGTGCCGGCTCTTATGGTTCCTGGTAACGATCTTTTCCGATAGCTACACGATTTAAACGCGAACTGCACGTGCATACATGACCGCTCTAAAGCGATCTTGTAGCTGCATAATTTTCTGAACGTATTTACGCAACGCGACCGGGACCGTCAGTCCGCCGGAAGTCCGCATCGGTAACAGGAAAACCGGCGCGGTGGAACAATTTGTTTCGCAAATTGTGTACCCCGCACGGACGTGTTTCCGTTGGTGTCCATCAGGGTGGTTTCTGAGCTGTAGGGATCAATAATTTTTTTGAGATTTTTGGTCTTACCCATCTAAATTGTCTGATTGCTTCCAAATTTGGCACACATCATTTTCCCACCGAGTGTCATGATTTTAGGGATCTAATACTAAAAAAAATCGAAAGTTGAATAATAAGGACCACACTAATGGTTCTACCATTTCTGGCCTTGCGTGACCTTGAATATCTCTACAAGCATATAATAACGATACCAACGACAATTTTCGTCTGCGTACCTTTCAATGAGAAAATGAACCGAGTGGCGTAGGAATCGGTCTCAGTGTATACCAAAAATGGTACAAGCGGTCGGGATCGTGTTAATTACATTCGACAATGATGAACAAGAAGTTCTCAATCCGGTAGACCGCGGTGCACTAGAAACTGTAACAGTTATTTTCCAGGAACGATCGGGAGCGCGGCAAAAAGCATATTGCGGCGTCGATTGTCGCGATACGCGGGAAGAAGTTCAGCCGTTCGTCTTCGATCGCGTTCGCGGTGGTCTGTCGCGCAAATGGCCATCGACGATCCGTCAACGAGTAATTTGCATACCGCATCGAGGTTGCTTTCTCGCGATGAAAAAACTTCGTTAGCCAGTGGAAAAGTTGTTCCCGCGCGCGGACGGGGTTCGTTCACACCACCCAGGGAGACCTTGAAGCGGTCCGAACGGGCCCGACCTTGAGATGAAAACTGCCCGGGCTCTCGTTTTGACGATAATTCTCGTCAGCGTTCGCTGGCCCCGGCGAGAACGATTGTCGCGTCCGGGTTAACCGGGCGCGAAAGACCGTCGTAAAATAAATGTCAAGTCTAACGCAATTACTTCGGTCCCTCGTTGCCGCGCGGCCCGTTGTCGTCACGAGGAGCCCCAGTGCGCGGCGTCGGTCATTAATTCTGCTAATTTGTGGCGCAACCGAATGGGAATCTGGAAGCGTTATCTCCGGCGTGTCAACGTTGCCCTTGGTCGTTTCGAACGAGCGTGACACTACGTAGATCCGTAACGAAACTGTCGTCGCAGACGTATTCCGCCTTCTTGAATAGAAAAAGAAAAAAGAGAAAATTCTCCATCGACCATTACCACACAATGGCTTGTTACAGTTCGCGAGTGGAAATCGGTTCACGGTGTTCTCCTCGTCAAGCAAGTGTCAAGCGGTAAATAATAAACAGCTAATTTGCGCCCGAAGGCCATTAGCTCGCCTGGTTACGGTAACCGAGCCAGAAATCGCCGGGGCAGAGCCGTCCGATAATCATCTGCAATGTTATCTAACGAAGGATCGGGGGAGCGTGTCCTGTCCGATACGCCGCGCCGCGCCGGCCCGCTAAATTAGTTCTGGGAACGCGATTACCCGCGAACGATGCAAATTGAAGGAACGTCAACGTTCGTTCGTTCGTTCGGGGCACACGGTTTTCGCCAGATAATCGCGATCCGTGCGCCCCGCTCAATCGCCGCCACTTGAAGCACCATTAAACAATTACGATAAAAAGGTATACGTGCCGCGCGGTGCCAATAATTCTCTCGAACGTTCGCCCAGCGTTCGCGGCTCGGCGTGGTGCGGTGGCGCGAGAGCGAAACCTTGGCCCTCGGTGTCACGAGGTGAGACGCATCGACGGGTTAAAAGAAAACGAGGCGAGCATCAATCTTCCAGCTTTTAATAACCTAATACGGTCGGCTGGTAGCTAGGATACCGGGCGCAGCATCCATCCACTCATCGCCCCTGCCACGGCCGGGCCTCAGACCCGAAAACCATCCCGAGAACCACCTACGGCTGCTTCTCCCCGCTGGTAAAGACACGCACCAGAACAAATTGGGATCAGCCGGTTGTTTGACAAATTTCGTCTAGCGCCGCGGGAGAGTGCCTTCTAATATCCTCCCGGCTGGTATCTTCCTTGTTCCACCTTCTTCGCCTCCTTCTTCCTTGGCCCCCTCTTTCACCTCTTCCTTCGGGTCGTTCTTCGAGAGCAGTTGGTCCGCCGCCGGCCATCCTTGTGGTATTCGTTGCACGAACACTCGCCTCCCGCGGCACGAACCGCTTCTCTCTTTCTCCTTCTCTCCCCCGTTGGTCTATGAACAAGTCCAACGGGGAAGCGTGTGTATGTGCGCGCGCGGCCATGTACCTCGCCGAACGTTCGTACCGAAGCGTGCAGCGCACACTACCGCGATAGGTGGTAGGACGGGGAGGATGAGGCCTTCCTCCGTTGAAGAAGGTACCGCTATCGACCTCCGACCTCTTCAGCCGAGCGAACGAAGCCTCCTTCCACTGGCACCGGTAATTTTGCCTTCGGTCCCGGCTTCCTGGTGCTACTCGGATCTAGATCATCGAAAATCCGAGAGGGGCGCCGCCGCACCGCGCCGCGTCGCTCCGCTCCGCTCTCGTGATCCCGAGTGTCCGGTAAACCGGCACCCCCCGGCAGGCCCGTGAAATCGACGAAAGCCTAACCACGATTCGCCGACGATCTCGCGTGCAGATTACTCGTTTTCCGAGTTTTCTCGCCGTATTCTGTGCGAAAAATTCCGTCTCGGTCCGCTCCGGATCAAGATTAGTCCCTCGCATTCCGACTTCCAGCGAAAAATTGGCGAATTCCTGTCCCTCGGAGTTAAACTAACGATAACTGGACAGCGGATCTTCATGCGAAATAAACATTTTGTTGTAAACTCTAGCTTTAATGAAACAGGTGGAAACGATTGGTGTGCGTGTATGTATTTTAAACTAAATATATTTAATAAAAAATTACAAGTTTTAACAACTGAACAAGACGAGTAAACGAAATGGGTGGAATGAATGGTGAATTACAGATGGAACGAACGATGACGGTCAGTAACGCGCGCAAGTATTGCGGGTCGAATTGTCGGAGACTCGTCTTGTTCAGTTGTTACATCTTGTAATTTTTGATTGCGACAAACTGAAGTGAAACAGAAATTTATTTTCTTTCTTAAAGATGAATACCCCCAACGAACAACCGGTAATAAACAATGGGTTGTCGACAACGAACCAAACCTGTCAATTCTACACGATTATACTCGATCGGCTATCTATTTTGCTATCAAGTCTGCTAAACAAAAAAACAACAAAATGCAGCTACAACGAACAGAGCTTTCCCCCGGGGACAGTGGGGCTCTGCGTAGGATCTCGTGGAAGATTATGAATGGACGGCTACCTGGAAAACGGAAACGGAACACGGTCAGGTGGAGAACGTGGAGCGCTCTTCTGCCGGACTTTTCCCCGTGGGAATGGCGCATTTGCAAACTAGCATGCAGCAGGGAGCACTCGCATTCCGCGGTAAATAGCAAGCGAGCGGGGCCCCGGCGCAACAAAAACGTCGGACGTTAGGCGAATTCGAGATGAGAAACCGTTCCTTAGGAGAGAATTATTCAAATTGCCGATGAACCCGAACAGTATTCCGCGGCGGTGCACTGTAACAAGTACGTAGAACCGGCCGCGGTTGAACAGCTGGTAGCAAGGAGGTGCAGGAAATAATGTCGTGGGACCGTTTTCGAGCACGATCGTCGTTTCCACCGGAACGCCGTTTAACGGCCACACGTCCCCGAGCACAGGGGACCCGATCGCACGACGTATGTACATTTGGGTCAAGATCTATCGCGCGCCCACGAGAAGATGCCGCGCGAAATGACAAAGAGGCAACGGGGGATTTTCGTTTGCTTGTTCATACCTTCCCCGGTTAATTGGGCGCGCGTTACGTAACGTCACACAGGTGTCGACTATTTTCCCCACTATTTTATCTTACCGCCTGCCAGTTTTTGCGTGGCATCTTCTCGTGGACGAACGATACGTCCCGCGAAAGATGTACATATAAACGTCGAGCAGCACGGAACGAAACGGAACGAAACGCACGCGCAACGCTCTCGCCTCGGATTAGCCCGATGACTAATCCCCGATACCGCGAGCCTCGGGACAAGGGTAACCGCTTTCGAGCAATACCGAAATAACGGTTATCGGCGGAAAGGCAAATTAACCTCGCCGCCTCCGGCTCCGCTACCGTGGTAAAAATCGCAAATCACAATGGTCGATCCTCCGAGCCTCTAAGCGGCCATTTAATTTGAGTCCGCGGTCTCGCTGTATAATTCTGATCGTCGATACCCTTCCTCTCTCGCGAACAAAGAGATTCTCGACGCTTGTGTAAACGACCTGTGCGTTCCATTCTTTTCCAGTAATCTACGGTTATCGTAAGCAGGACATCGCCCTCCTGTGATCTCTCTATTAACTCCTCTTTTCTTCCACATCTTCTGTATATCTGTTAATCTGAAGATTAATTACAACGGAGCTGTCTGATTCCGAGTTGTGCAGTCGAGTAGAATACTTTTTATAAAACAAAACGGTGTTGTATCTAACGGCCGCGCAGTCGAAACTCGGCGGCTTTGAAACAATCCTAGCTGTCGTCGTGAATACCATTCTGTTACAGATCACAGCTCCGCTGCCCCGAAGCTAATTTCATATCGACCCGCATCTGCAAGCGGAAGTAATAAAGTTACCGTTATCGATAAACAATCGCGCGTGATTCATGCACCCGACATGATGACAAGTAACCACTCGTAAAACGAGCCGCAATTAATTACCGCGGCGATTCTCGTGCGGCTACGGTGCTCGACTTCCGAGAAAGTGTTTCCGATTCACGGGTCGATTTCAATTAAAAAAGTAATTTGCCGTCGCGTGACGTTCGAACGGGGTCGCTTAAGCTGTTATTTTTAATTGAAACAGTCGGTGCACCGGTCCTGAGCCGACGAAACCAGTTGTCCGCGCGCGTTGCGCCGCGACAACGACGACGACGACTACGACCACGACCACGACGTTCGGCAAAGTCGTAAAAATGTTATCGTCGCTCCGAGCAACCGAAATACTGAAATTAATAATCGCAGTTGTAAACAGTAATTAAGAGAGCATTTAACGAGCGTGTCCCCAGTTAAGCAGGTACCGGACGAGGGGAGCTAAATACGATCGAATTAGTGTCCGTCGGGTTCGGTATTTATTTCCGGTGATACGGATGCCAGTGACCGTTCGTGTGGCCCCAGAGGCGCTCGGATTCCCAGGCGACCGGCCAAGAAAGAAAGAAACGGCTCCCAATCTCGTCCTGAAAGTGATCATTGCTGCTTCAAGTCGCACGATTAAAGACGCCATTCCCGGGGCCCAGTCGCGCGGGGAAGAAGCTTGAAAATGGGGCCCGGTCGGGTGTCATCGTTACCGGCCGGAGAAGATTAAATCGGCCAATCGAGGGAGCGAGATAGACCGTGGCCGGGAGGAAAAGGGGGGAGGACGAGGAGGAGGAGGAGGAGGAGGGTGGCAGGGATCTCTCTAGGGCTCAGCCGATAAAAGCGTCCTCTGCCGAACGTTACTTTGTCCTCGCGCGGCGGGACGGGGGAGGGTTACGAAGAAAGGATATAAAAGAGAGAACGATAGAAAACCCGACGAGGGAAAGAGACGTCCATTCGTTTTAATCGCTAATCGCCAATTACCTGGACCGTCCCGCGCCCGAAACCCCCAGAAGCATTTTAACGAGCCGCCGTGTCGCCCGGCCCGGAATTTCACTTCTGCCCGGTCGGCTTCCAAGCGTCCTACGAGCCAGGGGCCAAACGCCGTTCACGGTATCTCCTTCCTCTTTCCCTTTTACCGCTTCACAAACCACCGCACCGCGTGCGCGCGCTATCTCTTCTTCTTTTATGTAGAATTGTCGGGCGTGTGTGCGTGCGCGCGCCCGTACCAATTAGCGCATACTTGGGGCCCTCGGTGTTCGGGTGCCCGACGGGACCCAGTCGGTGACCATTCGGTGCCCCGGCGGTCGCTTTCGGTGGCCACCGAAACCGCGTCTACGGAATGGGACGAATCGCTCCAAGGCCGTCTTTTCACGTTTTATTTCGACATCGCTCCCCTTCAGCCCCGTTCGCCCGGGCTGAACTTCTTCTGCTTGCTCGCTCGCCTGTCATAGGCGTGGAGAATGAATCGGCTTTTCAATGGGTCTTATAATCGATTGGCTATCCCACCGCGGATAAGAGGATGGACTTTATTCGGTATCGCATCGAAGATCGCACGGACCGTTCGTGCCACCACGGAGAAAGGAATTAGCCAGGGCTCACCGGACCGAAGGCTTTTCGTGGATACAGTGTTGCAATTTAAGCTCCGAGCGATTTCGATCCGTTTAAATGGGAGCTTACGACCAAAGCCGGCATGCTTATTCGACGATGTTACGATATTAAGACAACCTTCGAGGAAAACGATCAATCGATTTACGACTGTTCAACGCTCGCGTGACCTCGTACTTAACGAAGAGATGATAATTGCGTTCGTTTTTCACGAACTCATTAATTTTCATGAAGTCACTAATTGTATTTGTACTGTTTTAACTTCGATTGAATGATTTTAGAATTGTATTCGTGGTTTACTAGGAGTAGTTTTACTTAATTTAGCAACAATCCCATTATGCATACATCGAATTGTTAGATAAAATGTATATGATAAATTGGATTCTTTAGAGTCGTGCTTTAGAGGGTTAATTAATAGTCGTGGAAATATTACAATGAAAATGCTACATTAAGAGTTAGGTTTCGGTTAGGTTCACTACCTACAAGAACGCATCCATTGGTCGAGATAACCCATTCACCGTGTACGAACAATGAGCTTCCTTTCGACCACGGAAACGATTAACCTAACCTTCTAACGAAACAATAGATCACCGTGCCTCCTTTCCAATGAAAATTCGCGAACACCAACACTGAACAGGTCCTCGATAATGCTGGGACGAAGAATGGCTTTCCTTCGAATTTTCGTAACGGTTCTAGCGGCCCGTTTCGCGCCGCAGGATTAAGTATACAGCACCATGGGAGCTAAGTAATAACTAGCAATAGAATCAGAAACGGCGCGTCGTGGAGTGGCGCACGGTGGATGGGATATACGTGACTGAACGTCGACGATTTTTATCCTTGTATCGACGACGGGATATCTATAGATACGGAAACGAGACGTTTGCGGGTGAGAGCCATCGTCTCGGCAACTTAGATGCCTCGGAACCGATGGCCAAGAGAATATTCGAAGAGAACGTATACGACCTCGATGATGAATACGAACGGCGTCCGAAAAAAAAGAAAATGATACAAACACGACACCCCCTAATCGAAATGAAAATTGTCCACGTGTGAATTCAGGTTGCTCGCAGTTCGATCGTCACGCGACACCTGTCAAGTTCCCCTCCGTTGATCACTTCTACGCAGAAACGCGTCAAAATTCTTCGTACCGGAAGTCACCAGCAACGCCATCACGTTTCCCGGTCACCTATTCCGCGCCGATAATCCTCAAACTCGTCGATCGGCAAGATGTCCTGTTTCGGCGGTCACGACGAGCGAATCTACATGGTCGAGATGCTGGTGGACAAGCTGACGCTGACAAAAGAGAAGATAAAGGACATCGGTGAATTCCCTATAGCGATAAAGATCAAATTCCTCAAGTTCCCGGTGTTCGAAATCACCCGGCAGGATTTCTACTCGTACAAACCACCGCCGCCGGAGGACGAGGGCTGTACTTGGCATTTCATGATAGGGAGGAGCTGCATGTTCGTCATGCAGCCGAAGGAGCTGGTACGGGAACTACAGTCGACTATGATCAAGGTCGGCGTTTTCCGGGTCGGAGACACTTATCCGACAGCGGAGACCGAGATAACCTTGCCCGGTTGTCTTTGCGATCAAGTTGCAATGAGTCAGAACGATCCGGAGAATCTGCCGAAGCCGTTCGTGATCAAGGGCAAGTACAACTTGATCGACCCCGGCGACAACGACTCCGGAACGCTCGAGATGGAGCTGAAGTTACTATGCTTCGGCAGGTCGGTCATGACCCACTACGAGCTTCATCCGCAGTTCTTCGCGTTTAGGAATCAGGACAAGGAACGAGAATTTTGCGTGAGAAGACTGGTGCCGCCGAGTTACCATCCGGAAGGACTCGACAAAGACGTGTCGCAGTTCCCCAACAGGACCACGCTGAACGAGCTGAAGGGAATCGATCCAAACGCTAAAAAGGGGAAAAAAGGAAAGGGTAAGGACAAAAAGAAGGGTAAGAAGGGTAAGAAGGGTAAGAAGTGAAACGTAATATTCGGACATCCGTTATAAAGGCCGTCCGAACTTGTCCCCGAGACGTCGCTACGGTAACCGTACGCGATACATTTCACAGAAAATTAATTGACTCGAGGTGTCAGCGCGGATAGGTTAATTTTTATCGGCCGTGGAATCGACCACAAAATTAATGGCGTGTTATAGCCAGTGATATCTCCGCAGATATACGCGGGTTCGCGATTCTTCTCCAAATTCCTGTGTAACGTCAAGAATGTCTAGAGCAACGAGGTCGAAAAGAAGGTCATCGGCTCCGAACGACGAGCAGTTGTACATGCTCGAGGTGTTAATCGACAAAGTGAACTTCGTTCCTGAACGGGCCGACGTGAACGTTCAGAATTTAACGATTTTTGTGAAGTTCTCCGATCTGCCCGAATACGAGCTAAGTACGCTGAAAAATCCACGCAATGATCGTACGGAGAACCGTGAACTGTCCGAAAATTCGAACGTCTTCAAATCCGGCAAATCTTGCCTTTTCGCAAAGTCACCGAGCAGCCTGATCAGAGCCATAAGATTTGCTCCGCTGCGTCTCGAAGTGTACCGCAATGAGTCCACCGAACAAAAAGGAAACAGAGATCTAGTGGGTACGGTGAAGGTCACGTTACCCTCGTGCATGTGTACCTATGTATCGAACGTCCGGAAAGAGACTGACGGACTATCGACGCCCTGCGTGGCAAAGAGCGACTTCGATTTGATCGATCCAGGAGGGTATGTGTCCGGTACCGTGTGCGTTGTTCTGAGGTTATCCTGTTTCGGGAGTTCTATCGTAAAGCATTTCTTACTGAACGGGAAGACATTTATGCTAGAGGATTCGCCGATTAAAAAATTTCTGTGTCCCCATCTCGCTCCGACCGAGGACAAAAAGGACACGGTCGAGCCGCCGCCGTTGAAGCGTCCAGACTCTCCGCCGCGCATTTCGATGGACGATCCCGGTTTTATAGAGCTGACCACCGCCGAGAAGCTGAACGATCCTAAGTTCCGAGAATTAGTGTACACCGCGTACCCAGATGAGCCTACTTGCTGCTGTCAGCCGACTGATCGATCGACGCATCCGATGGAATGCCGTTCCGGCTGCACGCGTCCTTGCTGCATGAAGCTGAGGAATCCCGAACTGTTGCTTACGCATCAGCCGAAACCAGTCGACGATTCTTTGTCCAATACTTATTGCGTGAACGATTACTTAACCCCTATAGAAAACAGGCAAGACTGCGTTACCTCGAGGCTCAGAGGCGGCGGAGACATCGAGCAAATTTACCTAGGTCCGGCCGAGTACAGATGGCCCGACTACGACGCCGACTACACCTGGTACGAGGAGAAGAACGCGGGATTGATTCGTTTGGAAGGCGGAGGAGAGACGGACATGTCGAGCTGCGGATGTTCTGGTGGCACGGTGCCGGTCAGAACGTCGCGGTCCAAGCAGCAGAACGTGCAGGCTGCGTTCGACGCATGCCAGCCTCGCCTAACGTCGACAGGCCCGAGAGCCGCGTGCGCCTGTGCCGGCAAGGACACGCAAATGTGGCACACGGGCGTCGCGAAATGCTCGAAACAACCGTGTCTAGGGATCGACTGTCTAATTCGGGCATTCAAGGAGACGCAGGATTTCGTCGATTCAATTGGCAAAGTGCCTGGGCTGGCGGGGCTCGGTCTAATGGACCCATCGGAGAGTCCTTACTTCGGCAGAGACGTCGATAAAGACTACATACCGAAAGAACCGGCGCCGAAATATAAGAGGAAAGAGCAAACTACGTCGCAGCAAACGTTGCCGCAATCGTCTTGCCCGGCACCGTGTAACAGACCGGCGCTCATGGCGGGGATGGACGATCGTCCGCCGGTGCATTACACGCCTCCCGCTCCATTAGGAGCCGTTATGGTGCCACCCCGATTAGGAATCGTACGTGAAGCTATACCCGTTCTACCAGAGGTCGCGCCGGTAGCCCTCGGAAAGAAGAAAAGGGACGAGAAGAAGGGCGACGACAAGGACAAATCCCGTGATAGAGACGGAGACCTGTCGACCGTCGGGATAATGGACCTGCAGACTGGCCCTTGCGGCGAGCCGATGTGCAAATCCCGGCGGAAAACGAACCTCGACGCCGCCGACGGTGTGCAGAGCATGAGTGTCACGTCGTCGAAGTCGAAAATGGGTCGGAAACTGCCGAGCGCGAAGAAACGTCGAGGGGGAAAAGGTATAGGAGGTGGGAAAGGTATAGGAGGAGGAAGAGGCGGAGGAGGCGGCAAAGGACGTGGCAAAGGCACGGTGCGCGAAAAAGGAGGCGCTGGAGGAGATTTCGGATACGACCAGGATAAAACTGTGAGGCCCAGCAAGAAGATCATGCGGTACGTCTATTTCGTTGGCGATTACTATCCGGGCATCAACTACGGGCACCGGGACTGCATAGACATTCGCATGAGGGTGCCGGCTAATATGGGCTGGCTGTGGAACACCTTGTCCACGCCGGGGAATCTGAAGCCGCGTATCGGTTGGAGGCCGGGCGCTATAAGCCGGGCCTTGTACGCGATGCTTCAAGAGGCGAAGGAGGAGTCCTATACTCCGGAGGAATCTATGTCCGCGACTACCACGAGATCGGCCGATCGTGGAAAGGCTGGTCGCGGAGGCAAGGCGGGTGGTGGCGATCGCGGAAGAGCAGCGGCTGGAAGAGGAAGATCGGGATCGGAACGCGCAAAAGGAGGCGCGGGACGAGCAGGAAGACCGGCAACGTTGGATCGAAGTCGTGGTAAATCGGCGACGAGTGCCCGGCAGAGATCCCCGAGGAGGCCCGGCGGAAGAGCCTCCGCGTCTATGAAGGGGGCACAGTCGGCGCTGGAGGACGAGGAAGCGGCCAAAGACCCACCGACTCTCCACATCCACAGAAAAGACGGCACTTATTACGTGACGATGTACCCCATTAGACAAGAGCCGCCGGACGAGGCGCACGTGTCCGAGCCCATGAAGCCGTTGCAATTTAAGATTGTGAAGAACAAAGACGAGGCCTCGGTCGCGTCCAGCTCCACCGCGTCCGACATGGAAATCGAATTCTCTCCTCCCGCGGCGGTCACCAGGTCCCGCAAGAAGCCCGACGTGATTCACGTCGAGACACAGGTCCGTCAACAGGAGATCCTAGACGAGATCAAGGCGGAAAGCGCTAAGAAGAAGGAGAAAAGAAGCAGGCGAGAAAAGAAGCCGAAGCCGGACCCTGAGAAGAAGGAAACGGCCAAGGGAAAAGGAAAAGCTTGAGCAGTCCGATCGAACGTGTGGAGAGTGTCTTATAAGGTAATAGAGAGCGATGAAAAACACAGTACCATTAGAGGTGTGCGAGACCCGAAAATGTCGGGTAGTCGATGGTCGGGACGGGTCGGGTTCTAGAACATTCGGGATTCTCGAACATACCGGGATTCGCGAGAATATTCAAGAATCCCGATATATTCCAGAACCCCGAAATTTTCGAGAGCTCGTCCCAATCCTGAATAACATCTAGTAACATCTAGTGGTAACAGTCTAGTGGGTTTATTTTGGAGAAAATATAGTTTCATTGTCGAAAGATTGTTGTAAAAAGCCGGTTACGCTAACATTAACTTAGGACAATCAAAGCAAAGTATCCAAATACCTGATAATCGTATAAAGGCTTCCATAGACAATCAAGACAATTATATAAAGACAATCGTATAAAGGCTTCCATAGACAATCAAGACAATCAAAGCAAAGTATCCAAATACCTGATAATCGTATAAAGGCTTCCATAGACCGCCGCGAATACTTCGTAGACAATTCACGCATCCTAAACACTGTAACATATTAAAACAAATATAATTATAGTCTTGTAAATGCTTTAAAATTATAGAAATTCAACATACCGAGGATCCACTGTGCAAGTCCTTCGAACATTGGAACCAAAATCACTCATTCTGTATAGTACCCGGACTGCGCGTTCGATTTGGTATCGGGTGCGGCATCTTCAGGTGATCGTCGAGCATACTCGTCGACGTATTACCGACCACTGTTAAACAGTACCAAGTCAGAGAAGAAACTTTTGTCGAATATTTTCGTGTCGCTAACTTAAAGGACTTTGGACACAACTTATCTGCAAACAGTATTTCCATCAGGTTACGTAGATAATTCATTCCCATAATTGTCTATGTTCCACTGAATAAAAGAAGACTGATAGACTCTATGTGACCAATCGAAAACGTTATAAAACGCGCCAATGTTTGAACCAGTGCTTGTAGAAAACTATATTTGTTTACGAAATACAACATACAAAAAAGTTATATAATCAGTTTTAATTTGTTATAAAAAATACGTGCAAATACTACGTTGTTAGATATTTTCATTGAGAATTGATTATATTTAAAAACCGCGGTTCATTAATTTTCATTGTCATTATCATTATTCGATTTGGCGCGCGCGCGCAGGAAATTGGTTCGCGGCAACCGCGTGTTTCGCGTCTCGTTGAGTAATCTGTGCTATAGCTGTATAAGTGGTTGGTCGATCGGTGGACTTCGAACCAGTGCAAATAAGAAATAAGAAATGGATGTCACGGCACAAGAAAAGCAAAATGAGATTGTGCGAAAGAAAATGCTTAACGTACGAGATATGAGAGTGGCAGATTGTCCGTCTGGTTCACCGTGGATAAGACCCGTTCGAATTTATTACCAGCAAAATGACGAACAGAGGGACTGGGATGTGGTGAGGGTGCACGATGGCGTAAGTATACTGATTTTCAACACGAGCAGGAAGAAACTCGTATTCGTCAGGCAATTCCGTCCTGCGTATTTCTACACGGTCCTACCGGAAGCGCAAGGATCGGTTGATCTTGAGAAATATCCACCTAAATTGGGCCTGACCTTGGAACTCTGCGCCGGTATCGTGGACAAGGATAAGTCGCTGGTTGAGATTGCGAGAGACGAACTCAAAGAAGAATGTGGATACGAAGCATCCGCGGAGACCCTTAAACTTATTAATACTTTTGGGTGCGTCTTTGTTGAAGAATCATGATTCCATACACAATACAGTATAATTGCATTTGTAGGGTTTCATATACTAAAATTTGTTACAGATACACCTCTACTTCTGTCTACAAGAATACACTTTTTTACGTGGAAGTAACAGACGAGATGCGCACTCATCCTGGTAAGTTTAAATGCAAATGTAATTTAAGTAGATAGATATAACTTTATTTTAAAATTATTTTATATACATCATAATGGTAATGGCACATAGAGTAAGTTTATGGTGTTCAATAAAATATATAAAAAGAGAATCCCCAAGTTTCTCATCCTTTGATACAATTTGTCAAATTGAAGGAGGGGGTGCTGCTTCTGAAGGTGAACTAATCGAAATAGTGGAAATGAGTATTCCTGAAGTAAAAGAATACATCAATTCTGAGGAAGTACAAAGCCCTCCGAGTTTCCTGTACGGTGTCGCTTGGTTTCTCCTTAACAAACCTGAACACTGCTCTTAACCCACATTCTTATCCCCTTAAACATTGTTTGAAATAAGTACCAATGATTAAATACCAAATAAAAGGCTTATCCTTTACCTGAGTTTATTTATAAAGAGCATGTATGTACAGAAGTGAATGCGAAAGAGATGTACGATTGAGACTGGGTGAACACGAGATACACAGATATTAAGTCTAATGCTCAGTCTCATCTTTTGTGAACTGTGAACTAACCCAAGCGAGACCCCATTTCAAATTTGTCAAAAGAAATTTTAGAGCTTTGGTCCATTGTTCCTCTGAATTAAATTGTATTCTGAAACAAAATACATAGGATAGATATTAAAAGTAGTTCTAATTAAGAGTATTTGTATTTTGTATAAAAATAATAGTACTTGACAGAGTAAGAGTTGCCCGACGCAGAGTCTTCTATTTTTCCACGATCCATTCTGTATGGGAGAGAGAATCCGCTATCACCTTTTTCTACTTGTTCCTTAAATTGATTCAAGCAGTCTACGAAAGCTACCATTGCTGCGTCAAACTTTGTATCCCACAAAAACTTAAATCCTCCGCTGCCATATAAAGGTAATGCTTTATGTTGGTCTAAGGTTTCTATGTAACTATGATTACCGAATGGCACTAAACGAAAACGTTTGAACGTGAGATTCGTTTTTCGCGCGAGAGCAGTTAATAATAACGTTGTCTGCCCCCACGCAGCATTTATTTCGCTCCAGTCGACTGGAACACTTGGTAATCTGCCTAAACGAAAGGAATTTATAGTTCCAAAATGTCCAGAGTGCCAAATATGAAATGTAGCATTGAACACATTTGTTCTTTTTAGTCTCTCTAGTTGAGACGTTGCATAGGCTAGTTGGCACTCCAAACTAAACAAATTAGTAATGTTAATAAACCATGAAAAAATGTGATAACTGTACTTATCTTGTGATAATTACCTATGACATTCATCTTCAGCTAACATGAGATCTCTTTTGTGTTTTGAATATTCCCTATAATACCTTTCTTCTTCGCTTTGCAATCTTTCCTTTTCTCTTTCTTGCTGAGCTATCGCATTCCTCATTGCTGTTTCCTCTTTCTTCAACGCCTCCAATTCATTGATCATTCTATCTTCCTCGGACTTAACATCTTGAAGCTCTTTCGTAAGTGCTTCCATTTCAATATCCTCGTGCCCCTGATGCTGTTGTTCTATTTCTAATTTCTTTAAATATTCATTGTAGTCCGACCATTCCCCTTCTGTCATTCTTAATTGTTGATCCATTAATAACAACAGACTATCGGTACATTCGTCGCAAAGTGGGTGATCGGCGGAGCTACTACTACTAAGAATATCGAACAGCGTTGCCCGCACCTTGGAAGAGTAAATATTACATTATTATTCGTCGAGCATATTAAAAGAAAATTAGGTACCTTCAAATGATGACTGAGACTCTCAGTTTCCCCAGAATCACCAACTAGCATGAATCCATTATTTCCATTCGCAGACTCTGTTAATCTAAATGGGGGAACAAGACATTCCATACTTCCACTTTGAGGCTCTAACTCGCCTACCATTTGTTGTATGGGAACTATTAAAAAAATTAAACATTGTATTTTTATTAATGGTATTATTACTTATTAATGTTGATTATCGATTCAGTAAGCAATATCCTGTTAAAGGTATAATCAAATAATAGTAAAAATGTGATGCAGCAAACAGTATAAAAATAAGAGGGGAAGAGTGATTTAGTGCATTAATTGGTTTTCCTGGAACGTGATAAAAGTTGACAATGTTTGTGCAGATCATAGAGAAAGCCATATAAAACATATGAATGCTTACAAAATCATATAATACGAAATAGAAATTACCTACGTGAAAGTTCTGCTAGCGTGTGCTCTCCAAGGTGATAGAAACTTGGGCCTAGCCGTAGCGGTTGTAGGCAACGCTGGCACGCGAAGCTCACATTACTTTTCATATCTACCATTTTGACGTTTCGTTACTGAAAAGTAACTCAACTTAGGATGCACTCGTACACCACGTTATTTATAAATACGCATTTGACGCTTGGAAAACGAGACCAGCTGATTTTGTTTCTATTATCTCCCGCAAGATGGCGTAAGCAACCAGCAGCGACTTTGCTGTTATTTGGCCGCTTGGGTCACAGACAAATTACAACAGTAGACCAATCACCTTATGGGGTTTCCTGTCACACGGTCTGAAATACCGACATCGTAACAACAATTGTGGCGGCTGCCGATAATATAGATTACTATTTTGTCAAGATGTCGATAATGTGAATCTCTATGTTTCATTACCGTGGACGAGATATCTATTATCACAGACGAGGTATAACAGTAGACCAATCACCATATGGGGTTTCGT